>VDFB02179234.1:80032863-80091938 GCA_007258455.2 Sequoia sempervirens
TTATAAGATGTATACAACGAACACTGAATAAATACCGCCATTTCACTCATGTATTTTCCAAGATCATATAACTTGCTTGGTATTGTTGTCAAAGTTGTTTGGGAGAGATAGAGGTAGAACGCATCGCAACAATTATAAAATGATCTTTTCATTATTTTTTCAAAAGTAGTAAACACAATACACTAAAAAGTACATGCATTATACAAGTGTATATAATATACCAGAATAATTACTTTAATGAAGGTATGCCAATCATGCATTTTCATCCCTGACCCAAAGTCACCTTTCTTTGTTATTATATTATTTATGTTCATAGAAAATCCTGTGGGAAATCAAATTTTTCGTATGACTTCTTTTATAGCATTGCTTTCTTGCTCTATTAATAACCAATGAAGGACACTTATATTAATTTGGTCTCCATCGCTATTTAATTAAATAAAAAATTTCATTGCATGATTGGCTTCCTGAATTTCACTACAAATTTTGACAATTTTTTCTTTGTCATGCCTTCCATCCAATATTTTCCATAACGTTTCTGTTATATTCTTTCTGATATGCATTGTATCAAAAAAATGCACAATTTGTAGCTGCTCATAGTAGGGCAACCTATTAAATTGTCTGGGATAACTCTTTAGTCCTTGTGGAAGCTAGCCATTAATGCCTTGATGACCTTCATGAAACATATAAGTTAAAAAAATTAACAACGACAATCATTATCAATTACAACATGAGTAAACACAACACAATATAAAAATATAAATTCAAAACATATCATATATGATAGATAAAAAATTTGATCCGATGTATAACCTTGATGATTAATTCTATTATATTCCAACTTCCATAGGCGAGGTGTCATTCTTTTCGTGGTTTTGATGTAGTCTTCTCTTTCCCATTGAAAAGATGTTTTTCAGTAGTTTGATACTTATGATTTCTATGGAGGAAGTTCCTATAATCATCAAACACCTGCTTTCCTAAACTTGTTGAATGACAAGATTTAATCTTTGGACCACAAATTGGACATGCAGATTTTCCCTTTGTTTGAAGACCTGCAAGATCATATATAATTTGATTAAATATGTCAATTTTTGATAATTATATATAATGAATAGATTATTTTAAAAACATGCATGATATCTACTTCATCAAATTAAATATTGTTAAAGTGCAGTCAAACATTATAACATACCACAAAAATGTGTTAGCCCTGGGGCATCATGAATTGTCCATACAAGCATTGCATGGAATTGAAATTGTCTTTGTCCTATTGGTCTAGAGACATCATACATAGTGACGCCATTCCACAACTTTAGTAACTCGTCGATAAGAGGCTCTGGAGATATACATTCGTATCTTTAACTTGGTACTTACCTAGTTGA
The DNA here is from genome assembly GCA_007258455.2 of Sequoia sempervirens. Classification (NCBI taxonomy): domain Eukaryota; kingdom Viridiplantae; phylum Streptophyta; class Pinopsida; order Cupressales; family Cupressaceae; genus Sequoia; species Sequoia sempervirens. The sequence continues at coordinate 80,034,243 of VDFB02179234.1, forward strand.
ATGAACATAAACATTACAATTATTATAAACCATTTTACCGCGAATATATATATAAATTCAATGCACATGACTACTGAAAAAATATGTCATTATAAAACAAATAAGACAAAACATGCTACTACGATAAAGAAAATTGATGTAAACAAATACCTAGAACAATCATTGACAACACAGTTTCCCTCTTTATTGGACATCCATGGAGGAATGTTATTGTTGATAACAAAAATAGGCCACACCGAGTAAATAGATCTCAACTCTCCAAATGGATTGACACCATCTGCTCCCAATGAAAGCCTGAGATTACGAGGTTCTTCTTTAAAGTGTGGCCATTTTTCCTCCATGTCCCTAAATACAGAACCATCTGCAGACATTCGAATAATGTCATCTCCACTTCTATTTCGTGCATGGTAATCCATAAATTGCTAAGCTGCGACCTAAATAATTGTTGCATACGGGAATACCGTGAATATAACAAAGAACCTTGCGAGACACCTTTTGTTAATTTATTTGTTCGACATCTACGATATGACATTCCCAGGCATTTTGTTGCAAATTTCGTTGTTTATGATATATAATGATCATTGGGACATGCATCTATTTCTTGATACTCCATTCCAATATCTTTCATAATGGTAGATAAATCTCGGTATGAGCGAGGTAAAATATTTTATGGTGCTAACAAAAATTCACCAATCAATCTACAACAAAAAATAATTTGTTAATATAAAGAATATTAATGGTACATATTTCATCCTTTATTTACTAGTGATGAACTAACAACAATTAAAATAGATGAAAAAAGATGACATATATGAGATACCTTAACATCCATGAGATTGATATGTTTGATAAACCATTCATAACCTTCAAGTTCAACAACAACAATACAATAAAGAGAAGAGTTGTTTGAGAGCCTTCATAAAGGGGCTTGTATGCCTTCTCAAGTACAATTAAATCATGAACATCATCAAAGTCATCTCGATCATCATGATTAGATCTACCACTAAATGTGTCATGGATCAATGTATTTGTACCATCATCTTCAACTATGTTTTCTGGCGCATGATCATCTTCTTCCATAGGATCATTAACTTCAACTTTGATATTTACACTCCATGTTCATCCGCTTGCAAAACCACATTCTTCCAGCCATGATAATCCCATATCATCTACCCTAGGGCACCCCACCTTTATAATAATGATAGACACAAATAAACCATGATCATGATCAAGTGATTATATATATATATATATATAAAATGTTAAAACGATATAAACATTTACAAATTCAATCAATATAAACACACATATAATGAACAACTTACCAATGGACGATAATCATGCCCCCCTTCAATGTGACCATGCTGCCTACAATGTTTCTTAGCTGTTGTGATTAAAAGTCATCTCGTCTTTAAGCCCTTGCAATTATTGCAAGGACAATAACATTTCCCATCAGTGCCCTTTCTTTTCAATCTAGCCCACAATCTATCAAGTGTCTCTTCATTTTTTTTCTGGACTAATATTATCTAACATGATTTATCTTTACCAAGCTTGACTATTTAGATCTTCAAAAACTATCAAACTAACACTCCAATAATTTTTATTCATAGACAAGTAACAAAATCTAATAATTCTGATATTTTACACCAAAAAAATTTGGCATGCAACCACCCCTGCAAAAGAGAAGACAGTCTAAAGTTAATGACCCCAAAAAACACTTTAAAATGCTAATTCCAAAACTTATTAAATTTTGATTTTACTATGATTTCCAACCGTCAAGACTCCTAAAATCAGAATATTGAACTTGATCGCAGACTTCCTACAATGATGGAGGTAGCGAGATAGTAAGAGCAAGTGACCCATTCCTAAGGAGCAACAAGTCAGAATCATCATTACTAATGTCAATACGGATTTATCCTTTTAGTTAAAGATGCAATGTGTCAATTCTTATGATGATCTTATCCCTAGGGCCCTCAACATTGAGAGAGCCCTAATCGCACAAAGAAGCACACACTAGTAGAATTTGGAAAATAAATGACTCTAGGTGACTAAAATTTTGTCACAACAACTAAAAATGACTAAATTCTACTCATTTTTTGCAACTCAGCTATAAATGAGTAAATAAATTACTAGTTTGGTCGTTGATTAAAAATTATTTAGTCACACAAATAAAAATGACAAAATAGTTAGTCATTTATTTAGTCACAATCCATTTGAATAAATCATTTAAGGAATCAAGAATATGGCCCACCAAAATACTCTAAAACTTTAATAAACATACCCTAAAACTTTTGTCAAAATCTTATTTTCAGGTGTAGCCCACTAGAATGGAGTTTTCATTTTAATAAACATACTCTAAAACCTTCGTAAAAACATTATTTTCAAGCATAGACCACCAAAATGGAGAAGTGTTTCCGTATAGAATGACAGAGAATGGTGAGGAGATGTGCGTGAAATGAGGCATATGATTCATTGCTCCTTATCTCATTCCTGCTCTGCTTAACAAATCTTACATTATTCCTGCTACTATTTGTAATCTAGGTATTTACTTGACATATATTTGCATAATCTCAAATTCCTTCAGAGGCTTTTGAAGTATCAATGTATCCTATATAGGGTTTAGAATGATTTCTTTTAATTAAAAAACTAAATAGATGATGTATTTCCTTGTAATTAGATAATTTGGAGATCTCCTAAATTTGCCCCAACACACTATCCTCTTTGGCACTGTATTCATTACTCCAGCTACTAGGGTTTTGCATGTGACATCTTGAATATCTTCATGAACATGGCTTTTAAATAGATCTCAGTCTTTGTTTTAATCCTTTTCATGGTAACCCTTGAGTTCCATAATCCACCTTCAATCTCTTCTAAGAACGGTGTCTTAAGCTAGACTGCATAGTATGCATATAAAGAAAGTCCTTCATACCTGCCATTGTTCCAAACCACCACTCACTACCTTAAAATGTTTCCTCCATAAGCACAATAGCATGTTTTAAAATCATGGCTGCCAATGATTGACTATTAAGGTCACCACTTTCATCAAGATACAATGATAATTTTTGTCTTCAAACTCAAGGCATTATGCAAGATAACATTGTGAATTGTTTGTTGTGTACGATTTGATTTTCTTGCACATTTACTACTTTGCTAACTTCCTTTAAGACTGGGTATTACACCCTCAACTACAATCTCAAATAGCTCACTCACTATCACTTGAAGATTCCTTTCATGAGCATCCTTCTATAAAATCAAACTATGCCCTATAGACTGCCTACTTGCTACAAGGGATTCATTGTTTCATAGTATTGTAGATCTTAAGATCCTTCAACCTTATTGAGACTACTTCACAGTCCACAAGGTATTATTCACTATTCTCCCATCTTTGATGAGTCTCAAAACACTGCTCAAACATGCAATCCACTACCTCCATTATACATTAATTGCTAAGAACAAACATTGAACTTATGATTACCACTGTTACTTCATTTGGACAGTCATTCCCTGATTGCATTTTCCTTGTCTAACACTACCAAAAGCATTTGAAAAACCCTTAAGGTTAGCAAGGGGGTAAGGAAACTCACTGTTAAAATCTCCACTTTACTATGCAAGGTTTGAGCTTTATTATCTTGTCACTGCTCAACCTCTTTTTGACTGTCACATCTCAAGTGACTGTCATTCTTCTTACCGTAGATTTCATTTTAAAATGTCACTAAGCTACATAGTGTGCTTGTTATTGGCTACAATATTTAGATTGCAAGATTTTTTTATTAGCTACAATGTCTCAATCTTTCTAGTATTGCAACCTCACTAATCCACTAGAGTTATTGTTTATATTTCTACAGAGGCCTAGGGTTTGTACCCTAATCATGCTCTTACCAATGCTTCTGTTGATATTAAAAAACAACCTTAAATCTTAGGTTGGAAAATTAGTTGTCTTGAAAAAGTTGTGGTATGATCTTGGATTGTATCCTAGAGTGTGTGGGAAGCTTTTGTTTTATCATTAAAGTATGTAAACCTAATCAGGGAAATGTATCCTATATAGCATGGGTCTTGCTTTAATACTTTCCATAATGGTTATTAGCAGATCACATTATTATAGTTTGTAGTAACCCAAGATTGCATTCAAGTATGTAACAAACTTGGTTTGTAGTTTAAGCTATACACTTTTAAGTAACATTCATAAGGTTTAGAAAATCTTGATCACTCTCTAGAATAGCCCATTAAACATGGGTTGTGCTTGAATGCACTACATAATTGATATAACACAACCACTCTGCATATCAATCAGAGTTATAGGCTCTTTATTGAAGCAAGAGGTAATCACTCTTCGATCATGCTATAATTACATCCTAACCTATTAAACTTGAGACAACCTGAATGCACCCAATGATGATTGACACCTACATTATACAACCTGAATTAACTACATTATATGAGTGCCTCCATTTCTATCACAACATAGCCACATTAAACTTGGGTCACACATGAATGCATCCTATATTTGTTATAGCACAAATGTGCCACATGACCAATAGAGTTATGGATCACATAATTACAGTCACAAGAATTTGTTCCTTGGTTGTGATCTTATGGTGATTCCACACAACAAAATCTGGACATGAAATTCTCAAAACCCTAAACCTCTAAAAATGAAATTTGATGAGATGTTGCTTTAAAATATGATTTTCAAACCTGGAACTACAAATCTGACTTCACAACTGAATTTTGCAAAAAGACAATGACTACCCTCAACCTGGTGATATCTTCTTGAATTTTTTTTTATTTTTCCCAAAAAAATCATCCTTAGTTCTCCACAAATTGTCTCAAGTAGAGAAAAACACTGTCACAATAAATCAACGAACTAACTTTTCTTTATGTCGGCCAAAATTTGATTTTTTTCCTATTTTTCATGTTTGTCAAAATTTCGACGAAACTGATAGTCGACATTTCAATGAAACCTATGTTTGTCAAAATTTCGACGAACGTCGGGGATAAACTTTTAAAAATTTTAAAATTACACATCAAATTTTACAAGCACCTAACAATACATCAAATTATACATATTTCGTGAAACATTTTCGTCATATTTTGAAGTCAATTGAGTTAGTGTATTGGAGAATAATTAATACGGAGGGTTAGTTTACTTCAAGAATTTCAATGGGAATATTATTACTTTAAATATCTATTGTATTGGACTTAAATTGAGTAGTTAGCCTTGGGGTAAGTAATAATGCTTTGTCAAGGTTATAGATAATGTCAAATGGATAATTGGATGGTTTAGTTAAATGTTTGTAAATTGATAATCTTTTAAAACATGATTTTATTGCATTTTTAAGTAGTGGATTTATACATGAGAGTTAATCGGTATCTTTGACAATGATAAAATATTGTGAGATATAGTAAACTCTACCTGATTTTAGTTTGTAATTTTTATAAACTTGAATTAATGAAAAATATTATTTCTTTGAATATAGACTTTGTTCTTAATTATTTATAGTTGGATTGGTAGTAAGTCTTGTCCTTAGGTTGCAATTTTTATTCATTGCTTGTTATAAATAATGTGTTGTTTATTTGAGTTCCTTACTCACTTTTACCTCTTAGTGTAGAATTGTGAAATCCTAATGTTACCTCTATTTTGTTTGATTCTCATAATGAGATACGTAGTATGCATTTCAATATGTGGATAACAATAAGTTATATATATATGATTACATATTTAAAAGATTCCATTGAAAATTTAATCTGAAGTATAATAGTGAGTTAAATACTCTTTGAAATTTATCTTTTCATTTATGTTAGTTTAATTCTATCACTTCATTGTGTTAGAAAAGTGGATTGTTAGGGTTACTTTTGATGTCATTACCAGTGTTAAGCAATCCTTTAATGTGAGCAAGTTGTCTATAAAATTGAGTGGATGTTTCACTTAAATAACTTTGGTTTATTGATAGATCATTTGGCCATAAAACATGTGGAAGGGATGTCCTTTTTACTTGATATTGTGAGGTTGCTTGGAAAATTGCATTTCAAGATTATTGTGATTACCTATTCATGTTGGATTGAAGGGTTATTTTGAGGGTTCTATCTTGATGTGACTATCCATTGAGTTCATTTTTTATTTAAATATTCTTCCTTCATTGGATTTGTAAACTCGTATTATTTTGAGTTACTCTCATTGTGAGTTTCTTGAGTAGTCATTTTTCTTGGGCTTCCAGAGGTGAGGGTAAGATGGTTTCATAATGAATCTTCATTGATTTGGTCTTTTTCAAAAATTTGATCACAATTGGGATTTGAATTTATGTATGGGTTGTACCTGATTTTATGAGCGTTTTTGTATTTGGCCATTGGCAAGATGGTTATGCCTCGCATTTGTTTCTGTTTTCAGATTCAATACTTTTTTATGTACAACCCCTTGATGTTTTGGTTATGTGTTTTGGGTCTCTAGGGAGAGTGGCTCTATGTGGGCACTAGTGCACAAATGGGCTGTCAGGATAACCCACGTAGAGTTAGAGTAAAAAGTGATAACCTAATTAATTAATTAAGGGGTGGGTAATAAAACATTAATAAGATAATTATGGATGCCGCATCCACCTGTTAGGGATTTCATAGACTAAAGGTGGGCCAAGAAGACCGTGGTTGGCATGATCATTTCCTTGTCTTCACAAGAGGTTAACGGTTCCGCATGAGTCACTCTATGGAGCAGTGCCTTGAGATAGGCAATCAGGATAACAGATAGATGGAGGTGGCACCTTGTGATAGGTTGTCTGGATAATCCATGTAAGGCCATGCGATGACACTCTCCTCTAGAATTCCCTTGAGTTGTTTTTATTGCTAACCTCTGGAAGTAATCTATTGATATAAGACTTGATATTTATTTCAATGTTGTGTTCTTTTGATGTTATGTTATATGACTTATTATTGCCATGATTTGGAAGCAATTTATTGATGTTATGTTATATGATTTATTATTGTTATGTTTTGGAAGTGGTTTACTATTGTTATGAAGTGATTTATTGACGTTCTATTTTTTTAACGTGGTTTATTTTGTGATTATCCTTGTGTTCTTGTCACCCTTGTTTGATGATTGAATCTTGTTGTTCTCTATTTGGATGATCTTGGTCATGGATTCTTTCTTGTTTGATCCTTAGCATGGGGGTGGGTCTTCAGACCCACGTGGTCGAGTGGAATTTGCTAAGCACCCCATTGGTTCCCCAGTCGAGGATCGAGAGGTGTGGATTGATGTCATTTGCAGTGACTCCAGAATTGTATCTGTCTTTGAGCCAGTTGTAATACTTTATACTTAGCTCTTCAGTTGTATCATGCTATCTTGTCATATGGTTTCTGCTCATGTGAGGAACGCTTTGTATCATTGTAACTCTTGAACATTGTAATGAAATGTAATGATAAACCTTGTGCAACTTTTGATCCATGGTAGTTGTTATTCAATATGTTGTATCTGTGGAAACATGTCCCTTGAGTTTATATGATGATAGAGAGTTTATCTTTATGAGTTTTGAGTTAATCATGTACATGTTGTATATACGTACATGGATGGTTTCTTATTAATATATGTCATGTATGTGTTACATTTGTAAAAGTTTACTTTGTTATGGATTATATCTTTGGCTTTCATTCTCTATCGTCGTTGTATGGAGTTAAGTTTCGTAATGACTCCTCGTGTACCCCAAGGGACATAAGTGTTAATGGATTTGTTTAATTAAGTTTCATGACTCATGACTTAATGTGCATTGTAATGCCCTAAATTTACTCCAAGGAAAATCATAACCAATTTTTTTTTTTTTTTTTTACATGTTTAAAAATTTACTATTGTTACACTAACCAAGCACAACATGACGATGAATTGCACACATCAGATGACGTTGCCCCTACAATGAGAGAAATAACACGTCACCCGAGGGTGAGGGTTAGGTACTTAGATGAGCGGGTATGTGTGGAGACCATCACACATACCCTCAAGTTATCATGAGAAATGTTGAGGTCTGACATTTGAGGATAAGTGAATTACTAGATAAAATCAAGGAATATTTGATGACACATTATTTTAGTTGTAAGCCCCATCCTTAAAACCATCTTGACGACATTGTTGAGATCCACACTGATCATTCCACCTCGAAATTCAAATGTGAGAATCAATAGACTATTTATAATTAACAAGTTATTTATTGAAATTCTATTTTAATTAGTTTATTAATATTATCATTATTTATTATTAATTTAATTTATATATATATTTATATATATATATATATATTAAAGTTATAAAATTGAAGAATACAAGTAAATACATATTAATCCCTTTACATTTACATAATATTAATTTCCTTAATACCATTAATCATATATTACTTTATTTGATATATATATATATTTTTCACTTAAATGGTTAAAAATAATAATAACTAAAAGTAGCCTCCCCTCCTTTTAAAATGAGATAAATTATATCCTATATTTATATTTTAATTTAAAGGGGAAACTAAAGTGGAGAGGATAATTTTTTTTAATTAATTAATTTATTTACTAAGAATGAGATAAGTTCCAAATAATTACTTAAACCTTACTTTATTTACATATCCTTATTTTAATATATTGTGACTTTTATCTAAAATGTTGGGGGTATATTCCTTTTCCCTTTTAAATAAAGAGATTTAAAGCTTGTGAGGGAAGAATCTTTTTAAATTACCATGTACACATGGTGTGTTTTGATGAGCCCTATATTCATTTAATACTAGGCCTCCCACCTTACACTCTAATACTCATACATGGGAACTTTGGTTCTCTTTTTTTTTTTTATACAAGAAAAGTACGATAGCGTATTAAAGTGTTAAAACATCATTGCCATCACCGTATTTTCTATGACCATGCATTAAATTAAGGGATGCAAACGTATAAGGTTAATATTTAGGTTTTGTGCTGCCACCGATTTAAAAGTGATGGATTAATTTTATTTCACAGATCCCCGTGGAAAGACTAATTCCTATTTTACTTTTGATTACTATCTTAATACAAATCTTCTTTTGGAATGTAAAATCCGTAAACACCTCAGTAATCGTTTAGTTATTTCTAAGCCTTTAAATGGCATTAGAATTAGGGCAGTCAATGGGAAGAGGAGACGGCAACTTAAAGAGCCAAAACAAAATTTTATTTCACGTCCATTTTGAAATCTTCTCAAACCCTAAAGTTCACAGACGGGCATGTCTATTCCCTATTTACCATTGCTGTTTAGGAGCAAATTTTGAGTTTCTTTCTTTTTTATTTTATTTTTCACGAGCAGGAAGGGCACCATTATTTGATGCGCCATGGCATGAGAGGTTCCTCTGAACACCCTGGCAACAGAGGCTCCTCGTCCCACTGTCTCCACTTGTGTTTCTCCGCACCATTGCACCCGCCCTTGCAAACAAGGTAACTTAATTTAAACGCAAATTTAGCTACATGTTTTGGTTTATAATAAAAACCCATTTTATTTATTTATTTTTCCTCATTGCTTCTATCTCTCTTGTTTGCAGGCGGCTGAGTCTAAAGCTGAACTAGTTGAGAGGGGGTCCACGGGAAAGAGAGTACTACATGCATTATTCAAGTAGTGCACAAGGACTGGATAGTGGATCTATTTTTTTTGCTCACTGTATGGGCAATATGTTGTAGGTTGAAACTTCCAAGGCTAATTCTTTCATATGCATCTTGTTGGTGAAGGGTGCTACCAAAAAGGGTCAACCTACGATCTCTGTGAGGACACGACACCCACCATAGCCCTCCGTCTAGCTTGCAGTCACTGTGGGAGACTCTTCTCCCTGGCAGGCCATAATCTGAGGGGAGAAAAGTTCCCTCAAAATCTATTCTGCAAATTTTATTTTATTTTATTTATTTTTTGTCAAATGAAATCAAGTCATTTCTAAATTTATTTTCCCATGGATCAATGCCTAAGTTTAGTTAAACATTACACAGATTTATTGTCTTGTTTCCTCATTAAAACGTATTCATAGACATTCAGGGAAGTACCCAGTTAAAAAAAAAATCAATTTCAACCATATGAAATATGCATTCTTCTGATGATTGTAATTGTACATTTGATCTATATGTTGATAAAACAAATAAAGTGATACAATATATATATATTACTAAAAGCTTGTCTACTTTCATAGTAAGGTCCAAACACTTTATTCACACACACATACTAAGTTACAGATGAATAGAGTTATCAATCTTTATAACAATAAGGGATAATATCTTAAGAAAGCATTATATTGATGTTCTCTCCTATTCTTTTCTTCTTCTTTTTTTTTTCAACTGCCTGCAACATAATACAATATCATAACTTTTCTCTAAACAAATCGTATGGTAGATTGGTCATTATCACCAGTGAAATCTTCATTCACATTTTGTTGCAAAAATAAAGAGACAACTAGATGTCATTTCACAACAGCATAATATACCTATTTTTAAAGTCTTCAAGAATATACAAATCTGTAGTTACCCCTTTCCATTTATTTGATTTCATACAACATAAACTATATATATGATGCTCTACATGGAACATGGCCACTTTTTTTTTATAAGCACATAATATTCGTTTGCTATTTGATGGAAAGTAACTTGGCATAGTTGACATATGCATGCAAGGAACAAAAGATAAAATGATTTTTTTCCTCTCTGTTTCTCTTTTATAGAATCCTTCCCCCCTTTTTTTTTAACACAACTGTTTACCATTTGATTGACAGTTGAAAATAGAGGCAAGTAAAAATACCCATCCATTTACCTTTTCATAGAACAAAAAACAAAACAGAGACTTAAGTTTTCTGGGTAATAACATAAACATAATCCTATATTTCGTAGGTTCTTTTGTAAAATTTGTCACATAGTTTCATATAGAATGAGCAAATAGTCCTTTCACTTATAACATGTAGTTACAACATTTCTATGTACTAGTTAGCAACAACACAATTATAAAATTCTTCATTTGTTTATTTACATCATATTGACAAAAAAAATCCATTTTCCTATTTACAACAACAAGAACCCAATAGGTGGTTTCCACTTGAAATAACAACAATAAAATCCATTCTCCAAGTAACACATGCACTTTCAAATCTGTAACTCTTCAAACCTGCAAAACTAAACAAGGCACAAAACTTCTTCTATGGACCAATGGGGAGCTCATCTCCCAACCTTTGGTTGGAAAACCAACCGCCCCCGAGCTAGGAGGCACCTTGGGAACCGGGTACAATCATACAAGCCAAATATTTTTAACACACAAAATACACACATAAATTTATACACACCCACCCAAGGGGATTTTCACATCACAAAGAGTTCATTATGAACCCAAAACAGGGAATGGAGGAACGTGGACTACGCACTCCATTTTGGGGACCCAAAAATGATATCAAGAATAAAAATTGCTAAGTTTTCAACCCTTCTTTTCAACCCTTCTTTCTCATTTCTTTATCCAACCCAACCATTATTCACATTTCACACAACATGTGGGTACTCATACCCTCTTATTAACCTCTCCTTTTAAAGGAGGAATATCTTGTCCCCATGGAGGTTCCTACTCCAACCATCCCCAAACTTGGGATGCTCTTCCCAAATTTGGGTGAGCCTATCCCATCACAACCCATTTTCCCAACAAAACTCATACAAAGAAAATAAAACCAAAGGAAACAACACTTAAGAGAAATAATTTCAAATACACAATCACATGTACATAGTGCATACAAATTTAACAACATAAGAAGCAAAAGGGTTTGGTGACCCTACCTTAATCCAAGCTTTGGAAGCAAGTGATGAGGATGAGCACAACTCCTCCAAGCTTGCTTTCCAATCCTTCAAGCCAAATCCAAGAGCTCCCAAAAATCACAACTCCAAAACAAAGAATGCGAAAAGAGAACCCCCAAAACCCTTGTTCTTAGTTTTTCTTATAGAATATCAAGTTTAAATTTCCTTTGAATGGGGAAGTGACACTTGTCACTCACCCATTCACCCTCCCAAACACATTCACCCATGTGTGCTCTCACATGTGTGAGAACATGGGGGACCTCCAAGACATCATAGAGAAGTGGGAGTGGAAAGGGACTAGTCCCCATCCAACTTCTCAAAACTTTATTTTCGCCAAACTTTTTAAAGGCCTAAAAAATGGTGCCCAATCATGAAACTAACTCAAAATTATAGACTGAAAAGGTACCTAAGCCATAGGTACTTGACCTAGGGACCTTAAATCAATAAAAACACTAAAAACCCTCAACTTTTCAACCCTAAAAAAGTGTCCTAAAGACCAAATCCGAGTTTGTCGACTTGGGTGGACAACTCACCACTTAAATGGATTGACATGGAAGTTAAAACCATTTTACAAACATGAACAAATAATATCACAAGGAAAATACATTACAAAATGAAACTATAGTCCCTCCATATGGACTATAGCTCAGCTTCACTGGTAAACTCACTCAGGGTTCCCAAGGTTACCTCCAAATTCCATTGGCCATGGAAAATGTACCTGCACACTCGATGCACACGTTAATCCATATAATAAATCATGTATATAAACAATCGAATCACCACTTCATATACGCAAGTTTCCATCCAAATAATTCATATATCAAAACAATTGAAAACACCATTTCATAAACACAAGTTTCATAATTTCACATAGCATATATATCTCATATCATAACTGGATAAATCACTAATCACCTATCATATTCAGATATTTTTCCCTTAATTTTCAATTTCATCAAATTATAACATGGTTTATTCACAACACATATTTCATTTGCTCATCATTTCAAAATTCAAATTGAGCAACCACAGTAACTAGCATAATTTAGGTCCACCATAATAATCATGTAACTAAGTATGTAGCATCATAATCAAATCATCATAAGACTAAAATGTCTAAATACCATAGTCAAATCATCATAAGAACTCAAATGTCTAAGTATCATGTCATCAAGAGTATCTCTAAGCATAATCAATAACCAGAACTCAAAATAGTCTAAATACTAGGTGTATCATAGGGGTAGGTCTCACATCCTCCCCCCCTAGGAATGAACTTCCTCTTGGGAGTTCTCAAAGAGGTGGGGATATAAAGCCCTCAATCGTGAGGCATCCTCCCAAGTGGCTGCAACCTCATCATATTGATCCCATTGGACCCTAACTTGGTCCAGCTCTCATCCTCGAAGGGCCAACGTCCGTCGAGCCATAATGCGAATGGGCTCCAAGGCTAGCTGTCCATCTGACTGTACCTGGAAGGCATCCCAATCCAAAACATGAGAGTCATCATGCACATAACGTCGTAATACAAATACATGAAATACATCGTGGATACATGACAGGCTAGGTGGCAAGGCTAGACGCTAAGCTATGGGACCTATCCGCTCCAAGATCTCAAATGGACCAACAAATCGAGGTGCAAGCTTAGAACCCTTTCCATAATGGATTGGACTCTTGTGCGGACGCACTCTCAAGAATACACGATCCCCTACTGAGAAACTTCAATCAACCCTCTTAGCATCAGCATACTTTTTATGTCGATCTTGTGCCTCTTGAAGGCGCTGCCTGATCAAATCCACCTGCTGCTCCATATCCTGTATCATCTCTGGACCAATCGCCACTCTATCCTCTATACGATCCCAACTCAAAGGAGTCTTGAATGGTCTACCGTACAAGGCCTGATAGGGTGACATACCCAAGGAACTGTGATGTCCATTATTATAGGAAAACTCAACCAAATACAAGTACTCCTCCCATCAAGACTGATTATCCATCACATACATGCGTAACATGTCCTCTAACACCTGATTGACCCTCTCCGTTTGCCCATCTATCTTAGGATGGTAAGCCAAACTGAAGTTGAGCTGGGTGCCCAATGCCTTCTAAAATGAAGTCCAAAATAAGGATGTGAAAAGTGAATCTCTGTCTGAAATGATCCTTTGAGGGATTTCGTGTAATCTGACAATATCATCAAGAAATACCCTTGCAACTGCCGGTGCTGTATATGTCATATGCACAGGTGAGAAATGGGCCACTTTGGTCAACTTGTCAACAACCACCATGATAGCATCATGATGACGTGAAGACAAGGGTAGACCAACAATAAAATCCATCGAAATGGTGTCCCATTTCCACTCGGGAATATGATGCAGGTACAATAATCCTACTGGATGTTGGTGCTCTGCCTTGACTCTCTGACACTCAAGACATCAACTCACAAAATCTGCAATGTCACATCGCATCCCTGCCCAATGGTATAACTGTCGAAGCTCGGCATGCATCTTCTTCACCCCTGGATGTGCTGCATACGGTGCCCTATGTGCCTCTGATAAGATGACTATATGAAGATCACCAATGTTGGGTACATAAATACGCCCTTTGTGTCACAGCAACCCATCTGACTCCAATGTGTACCCTATAAACTTTCCCTTGAGGGCTCTCTATGACTGTAATTCCTGTTGTACCTCTCTATACCACTCATCCTCTACTAAGTGTTAAAGGATGCGTCCCCTCAAATCTGTACCTAATGACATGGATGATAACTCATGTCTCCTCCTGCTCAATGCATCTACCACCACGTTCTCCTTCCCTTTGATGTAATGGACATCAAAGTCGTACTCACAAAGAAACTCCATCCTACGCCTTTGATGGGTGTTTAGATTTGGCTGCGTGAAGATATACTGTAAGCTCTGATGATCTGAATGAAGCTGGAAGTGGTGTCCTAAAAGAAAGTGTCTCCAACGGATTAATGCATGAACTACTAATGCCAACTCTAAGTCATGAGTAGGGTATTTCAACTCATGGGGTTTTAGTTTTCGTGACTCATACGCGATCACTCTACCCTCCTGCATAAGCACTGCACCTAAACCATCCAATGAGGTGTCAGTACAAACCATGAAATCAGCTGATGGATCTAGTACTGCTAGGATAGGAGTGCTAGTAAGACGCTCCTTGAGGGTTTGAAAGGCCCTCTCACACTGCTCTATCCACTCAAACTTCTTCCCTTTTCATTGAAGAGAAGTAATCGGGTGTGCAATCCTGGAGAAACTCTCAACAAAGCATCGATAATAACCTACTAAGCCCATGAAACTCTTGACCTCTGTCACTGTAGTAGGCACCGACCACTCTATGATAACTCTAATCTTCGATGGATCTACAGAGATACCATCGCCTGATATAATGTGCCCAAGATAATGAACCTCTGAACGAAAGAAGGCACACTTAGACAAGCTGCCATATAACTGATGCTCTCTCAAACACTGGAGGACCTGTCGTAGATGCTCCTCATGCTCCTCCTCTGAATGTGAATATACCAAAATGTCATCCAGAAACACTATCACAAATCAATCTAGAAAGGTATGGAATAACCCGTTCATGAGACTCATGAACACTGCAGGTGCATTCGTCAAACCGAATGGTACCACCGTAAACTCATAATGACCATACCTAATCCTGAAAGCAGTCTTATGTATATCTGCATCTAAAATCTGCAACTGATGATATACAGACTTGAGGTCAATTTTAGAGAACACTCTAGCACCCTGTAGTTGGTCAAATAGATCATCGATCCTTGGAAGAGGGTAACAGTTCTTGATCGTCACCTTGTTTAACTGTCTATAGTCCACACAAAGTCAAAGGGATCCATCCTTCTTCTTAATGAAGATGACAGGAGTGCCCCAAGGTGAGACACTCGAATGGATATGACCCTTCTCTAACAACTCCTCCAACTGTAATTTGAGCTCACTAAGCTCATGAGTAGTCATCTTGTATGGTGCACGTGATACTGGCTCAGCTCCTGGTACTAAGTCTATGTGAAAATCGATCTCCCGTCGAGGTGGCATACCTGGTAACTCTGAAGGGAACACATCTGCAAACTCCCTAAGGATGGGATGATCATCCAAAGATGTCTCTGACTCCTCCTCAGTCCTATCACTGATGGTAATGGAAAATAACTGACATCCCTTTCGTATACATCGCTTAAGTTGCATAGCAGATATCACGCGAAGAGATATGGGCCTTTGTACTCCTGTAATCTCCACTACTGTACCATGGTCATCTACACACTCAACTGTCTTACGACGACAATCTACCTTAGCTCGATGTGCGTCAAGCCAATCCATACCCAAAACTACTCCATAGGAGCCTAATGGAGTAATACGAAGGTCCATTGAGGTAGTCCAATCCCCCAATTGTAGTGGACAATCTCTAACTACTGAATCTACAGGAACCTTAGCTCCTGAAGCTAACTCAACCTCCCACCTATCATTCTGCCTAGATGCCACTAGCCTGCTATGCTCCACTATAGATGGGGAAATAAAAGAATCAGATGCCCTAGAATCAAACAAAATAGAAACACGAATATTACCAATCATACCTGGTGCCTCAATGACAATGGCCTAATGCTCAGCTTGGCAGTTCTCGACCGCTGCAAAAACTCTGTGGGACTTTCCCACATCTCCCACTGTCTACTCAGAACCTCCTATATGTTGTCCTCTAGCTAAGTGTCCCACTGCACCACATACATAACAAGGACCTCAAGTATACACCTAAACTAACTATGTCCTGCTAGGCTATTGTCCCCCAGTCCTACTAGAACCACTAAATCCTCCACAGGAGGACTGCTGTGAATGTGCTGGAGTGACACCCTGTGTTTGTGGACATTGATCATGTCGAGGACCCTGTGGCTACCTTTCCCTGAAGTGGCCAACCTGTGAGCTCTGTTGAGGCCTAGGCCTCTAACTCTGCTGCTGCTACTGTGGTGGTCTAGGTGGCCCAACTTGAGGTCTGAATCCTCCCTTTGAAGGAAGGGGAGGTCATCGAAAGTTATGTGACTGTGGAGTGTGGTTGCAGTTCTGAAACCACTCTCATGCATCCTGAGATTTCCCTTGAATCTCCTTTGCTATAAGGGCCTTCTCCATAGTAACCCGAAGGTTCTCTGTATCAGCCATGCGAACTAGTCTTGATATACCTGCATTTAGGCCCCTGATGAAACAGTTGACAAGAAGCTTCTCATCATGCAAATAATCCACATACGATAGTAGCTCCAAAAATCGGCTCTCGTACTGTGCTACTGATAAACCCCTCTGATGTAGGTCATGAAACTCATCAATACGACACTGTCTAAAATGCTCTGATAAGTAGCGTGCTCGAAACCGCTCTAAGAATGTCTCCCAAGTGAGAGTATCTAAAGATAGGTGGTGTTTGCGCTCCTCCTAATGCCACCACATAGATGCTAAACCTCGAAGCAATAGTATCACAACATGTGCTTTTAGATTGCTTGCATAAGCACGCAATCCATTGCACCTCTGAAGGCTAAGAAGCCAAGACTCAACCTCTACTTCATCTGTGGATCCCTCAAAGTTAGGTGGTTTCAATCGTAGCAACTCATGAATTTGATAGCCTGGATCTCGATATGCTCTACCCTCATCTGGTACCTCAGGATGGGGAACTTGTGGTGGAGGATCTAGATGGACTGATCCCCCCTCTCCCTCATCATTATATTCCTCGAGAATACGAGGGGGACTCCTGCTACACTCTCTGCACTCTGACCTGTGTACTTCAGTCGAGTGATGTGTCTGGTCTGGTCTAGGTCCCTCCTCTACCGCTGGTAGATGAGCGTGAATAACCCCAATCAAATCCTCTAATGCATGGAGGATTTGGGAATTAAGATTCTGTGAAGGCTCATGTTGTGGTACCTCTGGAACATGTGAGGCTACTGGTGGTGACTCAGCTCGCTCCCATCCCGCACCACGTCCATGGCCACGTCTCCGGCCACGAACCTTTCACAATCTAGCTGGCATCCTACATGATAATGTCATAACACATATTAACACAGTGAACACATATGCCTAGAGATCCCGGTGTTGGAACCTAGGTTCTGATACCAAAAATGTAATGCCCTAAATTTACTCCAAGGAAAATCATAACCAATTTTTTTTTAATTTAGTTTTTTTTACATGTTTGAAAATTTACTATCGTTACACTAACTAAGCACAACATGACGATGAATTACACACATCAGATGACATTGCCCCTACAACGAGAGCAATAACACGTCACCTGAGGGTGAGGGGTAGGTACTTAGATGAGCGGGTATGTGTGGAGACCATCACACATACCCTCAAGTTATCATGAGAAATGTCGAGGTCTGACATTTGAGGATGAGTGAATTACTAGATAAAATCAAGGATTACTTGATGACACATTATTTTAGTTGTAAGCCCCATCCTTAAAACCATCTTGACGACATTGTTGAGATCCACACTGATCATTCCACCTCGAAATTCAAATGTGAGAATGAATAGACTATTTATAATTAACAAGTTATTTATTGAATTTCTATTTTAATTAGTTTATTAATATTATCATTATTTATTATTAATTTAATTTATATATATATATATATAAGCTATAAAATTGAAGAATACAAGTAAATACATATTATTCCCTTTACATTTACATAATATTAATTTCCTTAATACCATTAATCATATATTACTTTATTTGATATATATATATATATATTTCACTTAAATGGTTAAAAATAATAATAACTAAAAGTAGCCTCCCCTCCTTTTAAAATGGGATAAATTATATCCTATATTTATATTTTACTTTAAAGGGGAAACTAAAGTGGAGAGGATATATTTTTTTAATTAATTAATTTATTTACTAAGAATGAAATAAGTTCCAAATAATTACTTAAACCTTACTTTATTTACATATCCTTATTTTAATATATTGTTACATTATTTACATATCCTTATTTTAATATATTGTGACTTTTATCTAAAATGTTGGGGGTATATTCCTTTTCCCTTTTAAATAAAGAGATTTAAAGCTTGTGAGGGAAGAATCTTTTTAAATTACCATGTACACATGGTGTGTTTTGATGAGCCCTATATTCATTTAATACTAGGCCTCCCACCTTACACTCTAATACTCATACGTGGGAACTTTGGTTCTCTTTTTTTTTTTTTTTAATACAAGAAAAGTACGATAGTGTATTAAAGTGTTAAAACATCATTGCCATCACCGTATTTTCTGTGACCACGCATTAAATTAAGGGATGCAAACGTATAAGGTTAATATTTAGGTTTTGCACTGCCAGCGATTTAAAAGTGATGGATTACTTTTATTTCGTAGATCTCCGTAGAAAGACTAATTCCTATTTTACTTTTGATAACTATCTTAATACTAATCTTCTTTTGGAATGTAAAATCCGTAAACACCTCAGTAACCGTTTAGTTATTTCTAAGTCTTTAAATGGCATTAGAATTAGGGCAGTCAATGGGAAGAGGAAACGACAATTTAAAGAGCCAAAACATAATTTTATTTCATGTCCATTTTGAAATCTTCCCAAACCCTAAAGTTCACAGATGGGCATGTCTATTCCCTATTTACCATTGTTGTTTAGGAGAAAATTTTTAGTTTCTTTCTTTTTTCTTTTATTTTTCAAGAGCAGGAAGGGCACCGCTATTTGATGTGCCATGGCAGGAGAGGTTCCTCTGAACACCCTGGCAACAGAGGCTCCGCGTCCCACTGTCTCCACTTGTGTTTCTCCTCACCATTGCACCCGCCCTTGCAAACAAGGTAACTTAATTTAAACACAGATTTAGCTACATGTTTTGGTTTATAATAAAAACCCATTTTATTTATTTATTTTTCCTCATTTCTTTTGTCTCTCTTGTTTGCAGGCGGCTGAGTCTAAAGCTGAACTAGTTGAGAGGGGGTCCATGGGAAAGAGAGTACTACATGCGTTATTCAAGTAGTGCACAAGGACTGGATACCCATTTCATTTATTTATTTTTCCTCATTTCTTTTGTCTCTCTTGTTTGCAGGCGGCTGAGTCTAAAGCTGAACTAGTTGAGAGGGGGTCCATGGGAAAGAGAGTACTACATGCGTTATTCAAGTAGTGCACAAGGACTGGATAGTGGATCTATTTTTGTTGCTCACTGTATGGGCAATATGTTGTAGGTTGAAACTTCCAAGGCTAATTCTTTCATATGCATCTTGTTTGTGAAGGGTGCTGCCAAAAAGGGTTGACCTACGATCTCTGTGAGGACATGACACCCACCATAGCCCTCTGTCTAGCTTGCAGTCACTGAGGGAGACTCTTCTCCCTGGCAGGCCATAATCTGAGGGGAGAAAAATTCCCTCAAAATCTATTGTGCAAATTTTATTATTATTTTTTTTTTTTTTTGTCAAACGAAATCAAGTAATTTCTGAATTTATTTTCCCACAGATCAATGCCTAAGTTTAGTTAAACATTACACAAATTTATTGTCTTGTTTCCTCATTAAAATGTATTCATAGACATTTAGGGAAGTACCCAGTTAAAAAAAAAATCAATTTCAACCATATGAAATATGCATTCTTCTGATGATTGTAATTGTACATTTGAGCTATATGTTGATAAAACAAATAAAGTGATACAACACACACACACACATATATATATATATATATATATATATATATTACTAAAAGCTTGTCTACTTTCATAGTAAGGTCCAAACACTTTATTCACACGCACATACTAAGTTACAGATGAATAGAGTTATCAATCTTTATAACAATAAGGGATAATATCTTAAGAAAGCATTATATTGATGTTCTCTCCTTTTCTTTTCTTCTTTTTTTTTTTTTTCAACTGCCTGCAACAGAATACAATATCCTAACTTTGCTCTAAACAAATCGTATGGTAGTTTGGTCATTATCACCATTAAAATCTTCATTCACATTTTGTTGCAAAAATAGAGAGACAACTAGATGTCATTTCACAATAGCATAATATACCTATTTTTAAAGTCTTCAAGAATAAACAAATCTATAGTTACCCCTTTCCATTTATTTGATTTCATACATCAGAAAATATATATATGATGCTCTACATGGAACATGGCCACTTTTTTTTTCTAAGCACATAATATTCGTTTACTATTTGACGGAAAGTAACTTGGCATAGTTGACATATGCATGGAAGGAACAAAAGATAAAATGATTGTTTTCCTCTCTGTTTCTCTTTTACAGAATCCTTCCCCTTTTCTTTTTTTAACACAACAATTTACCATTTGATTGACAGTTGAAAATAGAGGCAAGTAAAAATACCCATCCATTTACCTTTTCATAGAACAAAAAAAAAACAGAGACTTAAGTTTTATGGGTAATAACATAAACATAATCCCATATTTCGTAGGTTCTTTTGTAAACTTTGTCACATAGTTTCATACAAAATGAGCAAATAGTCCTTTCACTTATAACATGTAGTTACAACATTTCTATGTACTAGTTAGCAACAACACAATTATAAAATTCTTCATTTGTTTATTTACAACATCATAGTGACAAAAAAAAATCATTTTCCTATTTACAACAACAAGAACCCAATAGGTGGTTTCCACTTGAAATAACAACAATAAAATCCATTCTCCAAGTAACACATGCACTTTCAAATCTGTAACTCTTCAAACCTACAAAACTAAACAAGGAACAAAACTTCTTCTATGGACCAATGGGGAGCTCACCTCCCAACCTTTGGTTGGAAAACCAACCGCCCCCGAGCTAGGAGGCACCTTGGGAACTAGGTACAATCATAGAAGCCAAATATTTTTAACACACAAAATACACACATAAATTTATACACACCCACCCAAGGGGATTTTCACATCACAAAGAGTTCATTATGAACCCAAAATGGGGAATGGAGGAACGTGGACTATGCACTCCATTTTGGGGACCCAAAAATGATATCAAGAATAAAAATTGCTAAGTTTTCAACCCTTCTTTTCAACCCTTCTTTCTCATTTCTTTATCCAACCCAACCATTATTCACATTTCACACAACATGTGGGTACTCATACCCTCTTATTAACCTCTCCTTTTAAAGGAGGAATATCTTGTCCCCATGGAGGTTCCTACTCCAACCATTCCCAAACTTGGGATGCTCTTCCCAAATTTGGGTGAGCCTATCCCATCACAACCCATTTTTCCAACAAAACTCATACAAAGAAAATAAAACAAAAGAAAACAACACTTAAGAGAAAGAATTTCAAATACACAATCACATGTACATAGTGCATACAAATTTAACAACATAAGAAGCAAAAGGGTTTGGTGACCCTACCTTAATCCAAGTTTTGGAAGCAAGTGATGAGGATGAGCACAACTCCTCCAAGCTTGCTTTCCAATCCTTCAAGCCAAATCCAAGAGCTCCCAAAAATCACAACTCCAAAACAAAGAATGCCAAAAGAGAACCCCCAACACCCTTGTTCTTAGTTTTTCTTATAGAATCTCAAGTTTGAATTTCCTTTGAATGGGGAAGCGACACTTGTCACTCACCCATTCAACCTCCCAAGCACATTCACCCATGTGTGCTCTCACATGTGTGAGAACTTGGGGGACTTCCAAGACATCATAGAGAAGTGGGAGTGGAAAGGGACTAGTCCCCATCCCACTTCTCAAAACCTTATTTTCGCCAAACTTTTTAAAGGCCTAAAAAATGGTGCCCAATCATGAAACTAACTCAAAATTATAGGCTGAAAAGGTACCTAACCCATAGGTACTTGACCTAGGGACCTTAAATCAATAAAAACACTAAAAAAACTCAACTTTTCAACCCTCAAAAGGTGTCCTAAAGACCAAATGCGAGTTTGTCCACTTGGGTGGACAACTCACCACGTAAATGGATTGATATGGAAATTAAAACCATTTTACAAACATGCACAAATAATATCACAAAGAAAATACATTACAAAATGAAACTATAGTCCCTCCATATGGACTATAGCTCGGCTTCACTGGTAAACTCACTTAGGGTTCTCAAGGTTACCTCCAATTTCCATTGGCCATGGAAAATGTACCTGCACACTCGATACACACGTTAATCCATATAATAAATCATGTATCAAAACAATCGAATCACCACTTCATATACGCAAGTTTCCATCCAAATAATTCATATATCAAAACAATTGAAAACACCATTTCATAAACACAAGTTTCACAATTTCACATAGCATATATATCTCATATCATAACTGGATAAAACACTAATCACCTATCATATTCAGATATTTTTCCCTTAATTTTCAATTTCATCAAATTATAACATGGTTTATTCACAACACATATTTCATTTGCTCATCATTTCAAAATTCAAATTGAGCAACCACAGTAACTAGCATAATTTAGGTCCACCATAATACTCATCTAACTAAGCATTGTAGCATCATAATCAAATCATCATAAGACTAAAATGTCTAAATACCATAGTCAAATCATCATAAGAACTAAAATGTCTAAGTATCATGTCATCAAGAGTATCTCTAAGCATAATCAATAACCAGAACTAAAAATAGTCTAAATACTAGGTGTATCATAGGGGTAGGTCTCACATGCATCTCATGTATGTTTAGATTTACTTAAAAAAAAAAATTGCAGTAATTATTGTTTAGTTGTCCTTTGGGGTTCGCATGATGGGGCGTTACATGATGGGAAAGTTAAAATATATAGATAAGAGACACTAAAGTAGACTTGTAAAACCTTCAATTAATGTTGTGTATTCTATACCATTGACTATATTTACTCTTTGATGGAAGAACATTTACACCCAAATGTAAAGGAGAAAACTTCAAAGTACGTAAAACTTTTAAGACTTTTACTCATTGTGCATCTTATGAGGTTAGATGGAACTATGATTGTAAAAACGATGGTTATGATAATATGGTTGAATGGTTCAACCTTAGATAGCAGTGAAATGCAAGATTTATAAAAGGATATTAACAAGTTGTGAGAACTACCATTCCATGGTTTGTCATTGAGTTTGTTTTCTTGTCTCATATTGTAATGTTTCAAATGAAAATGGTTAACGATCTTCCTTATTAAGTAAGAAACTTTCTTTAGCATGTGTGGAAAACATAGTGGGATTACTCATAGGGATGTGTTGTGAACATAAAAAGAAACATAGTTGAATAAAAGAGAAAGAATGGTATGGATAACTATAGAAAACTAACCTTGATTTTAAAAGTGATGCCAAACACTAATTTGGAAAGATGGAAAGTATGGTGAACCAAGTATTGTTGAGTTCTAAGAAGATAGAGTAATATATCTAAGCTACCATCACACATCATCTAGTGATTTTTTTGTACTTATGCAAAGTGCGTGGATATTTGAAGATTAAGAAGCAAGTGCATATTTTTTTAAAGAAAATACATAGAATGCATTTAAGTGAATTGTTTTGTTCTATAATATGATGAATTTTGTAAAGTGTATTGTGTTATGACTTGTGAAGTGGAAAAAAAAACCAATAAGTGTGTTGTGCCCCAAGTATGAGATATGGGGTATCTAACTTGGGATAAGGGCGAGGGACGTCACGTATGATCCCTTATGTGTACCCTTTGTGATGAACCATTGTGTAAGTCAGCTGATTGTGAAATAATGTAAACATGATATATGTTTACTAGATGAAATATGAAGTAATTCTTTGTGTAAGTTTTGTTCGTATGTTAAATGTGTACCCCTAGCGTATAGCTCCCCTACGGGATTGAGATGCTTGCTAGTGTAAATAGGGGTTGAGGGGTAAGAGAACCCCAAGTGGGAACCCATGGTTTTCCTTGGATGTGTTCCTAACCTACTGCCCTACATATGAGAACCACATTTGTTGGTTCATTGTGCAAACCCACTCCTTGATGTTTATAACCCATGGGTAAAGGATGGAATTACTTGGGTCATATTAACTATAGATTTTGGATACTTCAGCAATGCAGGGTATTGATACTATGTGGAAGAGTCCACCATGAAATTTTGCACTATCATATTTATGTGGTCAGGGACCACCAGTTATTGCATGCTATTATACTTACGTGGTTAGAGAACCACCATTCCCCTCCTCCCATTAGGCAGCTTTATCAAAGTCACATGGTGCTCGTAATGTGAAAGTTTTATTGTTAAGATATGAATTATTGGAAATTTCTAATTGATGTTTTATTTTATTATATGCCGATAGTGTTAAATTTTACATATTTTTATTGGGGCTATTTATCCATTTGAAAGTTACCGTAGTCCATTGCCTCAAGGAATTATTTAATTTTTGTTTTTGAATTAAGATTGGGATGTTGAAATGCAACTGCAACTGTTCTTTATTTAGTTTTTCTCTTCAAGTTATAATTTTCTATTTATTGAAATGTTGGTTTATGATTTTATGTTTCTCAGTTTGAGGCTTCTTATTGTTTGCTAATTGTTGGCAAGTGTGGTGTAATGTGACATCTATAAAAGTTGTCATATCTCAGGGAGGTTTCTGGTAGGTTGTATAGGGGAGTAGATGCGCAGGGGAATTATAAATTACTTGAAAGGGGTTGTGAATGGGACTGGTATGGGATAGTCATTAATCCATTCTTCCCCTATTTCTATGATTATTCTTTTGTACCTTCCTCTTGGAGGCTAACCCCCTTACACAAAAAAAGAGAAGGTACCTAGGAGATGTATGGAAGGGTCCTTGGAGAAAGGCCTTAGACCATCTTTCCTACTAGCTATGGTATCCAAGAATCTCCATCCTTGTAAACCCCATTATGTGAGCCTTGTGATGTGAATTATGTGTAAATTATTGTAATGTATAGGTAAATTTATAAATAAATGGCATGTGGAAATACTTGTTTACTATGTGAGGAAGAAAGTGACAATAAAATTGGGACTATTGCCCTTGAGACATGAATTATATGAGAATGAAAATATTTTCTAACATCATGAGTGATGTTTATGATTCAAAGAGGGAACCTTGAAGGGTGTCCAAGGATGTCAATGTGTTTGGATAGATGTTGGTATAATTTTTAATTGAGAATGTTAACTATATGGATGACTACTAACATTTGTTATATTATGACTATATCGAATAAATGCTCTATGGAAAGAAATCTTATTCTAAGTGTTTAGGTGTTTGATTCATGGAAGGAATACATTTAATGTGTGTTTATAGTTGCATGCTAGATTATTTCATCATGAAAGCAAGGTAATTAATATGTATAATAGATTTACGTGCATTGCTATATAAAGGTTATGTTTTAGATGTTAGTGAATTCCAGGAGGAAGTCTAAGCTAAGGGGAGGGGGATGTAAGGCCCCACCTTGCATGTGATTAGTAAAGTGTCATGCCCACAATTTTTCACTAGAAAACCCAATTTTTTTTTTAAACAAAAAAAGGCATTAATTCATGGACACTGTAAGATAAGATAACATAATTACAAGTATTACTTCCAATAATATTATCATTAAGTTTGAATCTTTGTCCTCACATCTAGGTGATCCCACAATAGTGGTTTACAATTTTTGGCCAAACTGGACACTGAAATAATTTTTTTTAACAAAACCTTCACTTTCGGGCACCTATAGCAGCTAATCCATGAGGAATTTGAAGATGATGCAAACTAGAGTTTCGTGAAATTTTGTCTATAGATTCTAAATATATTTTTTTCAAAATTTTTGGAATTAGATTGCACTTCTTTTTCCATCTCCCTCAAAAACTAGTTTTTTTCAGAAAACAACATTTTTAAAAAGTGACGCTCACCGTATAATGCATAATTTTTTTTCCATGAAGGATAAAATTCTAGGGTATGTGTAGGATCATCATGGAAAAAACAGGCCCTGAAGTGGAAAAAAAATTAGAAAAATCAAATTTAGGCAACTTGACGTAAAAAATTGAATAAGTTATCTATATTATTTCAAACTATGTAAGAATAGAATTTGTAGCGAATTAAATGTAGTTTCTAAACTACTAGGTTTTTTTTTTTTAAATAAATCTATTTGGTGAAAATTTGAAATTTTAATTTAGTAGTACTTAAATTTCAAGAAAAAAATAAGAAGTAGGTGTCTGTCTGAGCACCCTAACCACAATAAAATGATAATATTTTTTTATAAGATTTTAGATATAAGTAGAGGCCTCATGTCCTGATGTGATGCATATTTTTTGTAATTTTTTCCAAGTAAATAATTAATTATGAATTTTTATTACAAATTTTAAAAATATAAAAAACTCATATGTTTGACCACCTTAGCTTGGTCAAAACTTCATGAAATTTATTTTTTCTTTTTTAATCCTATAGTATGTGAAACATAGAATGTGACGCATGCTTTGGATTCAAAAAATGTGATACTATTTGAAAGCTATAGATGTTTTTCAATCAGTATATCAATCAGGAGTTTAGTCATAATTTGAATAGAAAATGAATAATAATTACTTATTAAATTCAAATTAAAGCATAATTTATATTGGTGGAAAGCTGAGAATCTCCTTTAAAACCCTTTTCGTTTCATTAATTTTGGGTAAAAAAAAGTCGTCACCACATACCCATCATATTGCCACTTTTTGGCCCATCATGATCCTGCACATACCCTCTAATTCTTTCGAATTTAGATTTGTAACTCTGGTATCTAGTGCTTCCACTTGGTTAGATAGTTTTTGATTGAATATTTTTTCTTTAATCAAGTTTCAAATTCAAACCAATTATAATTCAGACATAGTGCACCGTATAATGTGTAACCTTTTTTGTATGTATCAAAATTCGTTAGATTAAGGACTTCAATATCTTTATACTATTTTTCCATGTGCAAAAAAGAGCTTGATTTTTGGTGAAAAACCTACATTCATGAGAAATAAAAAATAAATATAATAATAAAATTAAATTTATTTAAAATTATACTTTTTGGAATCTTATAATAAGGGCAATATACTTGAAAAAATAAAAAATTAAATGAATTAATTTGATACCCCAAAAGGTAAATAAAAGTGGTTTTTTATCAGCATTTTGATAGGTGTAAAAGAGACTCTGTTATAGGTATGGTTTAAAACTAGTGGGGTTCTATCCAAGGGGGTTTGATTTAAGGTAGTTTGATCAAACCCTTTTCAATTGGAATTCTTTAAATGGAACCTTTTAAGGCTTAAATCATTATATTTTCTAAAAATATGTGATTTCAACAAAAATTAGTTCCTCCCAGAAATTGTAAACTAGCTTTGTGGGATCACCCATCTGACTAATACAACATGTATTAACTCAGCTTGGCTGAATAAACTTAATTAGAGATTATTTTAACCTAATATAAATAACTTTTCATTTGTGTGAGTTAGTGGTTAAGAATTTAGAATACCATAATACTCAAATATCACCTTTTAAAATTGTTTTATGAAAATATCTTGACGTAACTTTTAAATTAAACCCCCTTCTTAACCATATTTAGAAGACTATAACTATCAATTAATTAAGCATGGCTTCTTGGAAAATATTACACCCAACCTCCCATGATGTAAAATTTTTTGCTACCTTTGTTTGAGTAATCTACTGCACATTGAATTGAATATTAAATGATTTCTATATGCCAATCTACTAATATGATAGCTTTAACTTGGCAAGCTTGTTTTTAGTTAGAAATCAACGAATAATTTATTCATATGGATGATTCCTGATAACCATCTCCTTCATGAGTATGATATTGAATTGATTTCATTCACTATTTATTTATTATCATTGTATTTTCCTATAGGATGCACCCTAGCAACTTTCATAATAATAACAATCTTGATATTGGTATGGTATTGTTGGTCCACTTTAATGTTTTCTATTTGTTATTGATATTATTAAATTTTCATGTTAACATCAATACCCACTCAAATAGTAACATCCCCTTAATGTTGATGGTATTGTTATTTTATTAATTTTTAGACATTAATATTATCATTATAATTTATTGTCAGCTCTAACTTTAGAAATAACATCATGTTGATAATTGGTTACTAATAAAATTTTGAACAATATTATAATGAAGGACCCACAAATAATCTCAATGAGACATCATTAATATCACTTACATTTAACTAAGTAAAATGATATTATTATTAAATATTGAATTAACCTCAATATAATATTATTAACTCTCCCAGTAATGTTATTACCACTTTTATCATTGATCCAAATATTAAATCCCATATTAATATTACTATTACTATATTTTTTTAAAAATAATAATATTAATATCAATAATATCATTATTTCTCTTTCTACATTGAGTAGTGATATTCTTAGTATTATCTAACAACAATAAAACTTATTAATGACAATTTAACTATTAATCAAAATTCTAATTCCTATTGATCATAATCCATGGTAATAACCATAGTAATATGGTTAATCGAATAATAAACAATAACAATACTATTATTTACATATTATTAATCTTCTAAACTACACAATCAATGGTATCATTATTTATATAATATTAAACGTTTTATTTCTTACACTAGAAAATACACTTATTCTTATTCTAGAGCCAATCCCTGAGTGTCATCTGTGCACTCAAATTAATAAAAAATATCGTAATAATAATAATATAATAAATCAAATGTTCATATTAACATTGATACAAATTTGGTTCACTTGAGATTCTCAAAATTTAATCTATTTTAACCTAAATAAATTTTATTGATGGACAATTTATTCTATCACATTCTATAATATCATTGAATTATCCCATATATATATTTTTTTATAAAAAATTGGCTCTTAAAAATTAACTAAATAAGATATTATTAAAATATAAAAAAAAAATTAAATACATAATTAAAATTAATTATATAAACTCATCATGATAAAAAGGAAAGATATATGTACATATATTTTTTTCCATTTTATTTTTCTTATGAATATCCTATTAAAATAATTGAATAGAAACCTAAGTCTCTAAAAGAATCCCACGATTCCTTTTCTTCTCTTTTAATTTCTAAAGAAAGAACATGAGGGCTTTTAAAGAGTAAAGTTTAATATGCAAATTATTCAAATGTGACTTATTAAATCTCTTTTAAGTTTTAAATGCAAGAAAGATATGAATCAGGAATTTGTTAAGAGTGTGGCTGTGCATATTTTGCTATGTACTTATTAATAATATTAACCTTACAAATTTAATCAACACATTCTAAACTTATGAATTTAATATCTTGCATAGATAAACTTTCTAAGCTATTTTTCTTTGGCTGCTAAAGTTATTCAACACATTCTTATGAATGTTTGGCCAAGATATCAACATTTTCTACTCTTAACCTACGCTTTAAATGGACGCCAAATCGATAATAACTAAGAGAATTTTAATAATCTTAAACATACTAAGATTAATCATCAATATAATAATGATTAATTATCTATCAATTCTTGACTTGACAGGCTGCATATTCTTGGCATTGAAGCAACAGTTCACTGACAATCTGATGAGACATGGGCTTTTATTAAATTGCAACAAAACTTCCAACTAGATTTCTACACTTATGTTGTACCCAAATTAATAACATCATGGGTCATTGCCTGTCCTACGAATGTAGCCAAGATATTTCTTAGCAGGGATCGATGCCAATACAAGAGCAATTATGGATGATGGTATTTGTTGCACATAGGACATTATCTCTCGTGACCACCAACTTGATCACACCATTAATATCTACCAGTAAAATATTGCAACTATCTTGCCTCGAGCTCAGGGAAATCTTGATATTCAACAGCTAGTTTTATGTTGCATCACCATTGACTGGAAGTAGCATCTAAATTTTTTTTCCTGCAACTATTGTACAACTATTCTCTAGGCGTGATAGAAGAGGCATATTTTTATTTTATTTCATGGTTTCCTTAATCTTAGTTTTATTTTATTTTAATAGAAATATGTCTCTTACTTGCCAAGTATACATTTGAAAAATAGAGTAGAGAGGCCAAAGTGTGAGACCAACAGTTGGAGCAGCAATAAGGCGTCTGTCTTATTGACTGGATTTACTTATTTAGCCTTCTAATTTGTATGCATTGGTCCAACTATTTCACAGACTTATATATATTTAAAGGGAAAAACAACTCCCCTCTCCTCCTTCTTGTTGTCATAACCAAGCATGGGTAGCTATTTCAACAGAGATTTGTTCATGCAAGACAATCTCATTGTGGCTCTGATATTCATCTAATCCTAGTCTAATGCAAATTTTAAAGGAGGGAGCTTTCTTCTATATTTCCCAACATGGAGCCAGCTTGTTGCACATACAATGTTCATTTAGGACAATGCATAAAATTTATAAAAACTTTTGTTATTCATTTGGGTTAATGCAAAAGTTACATTATATTACTATCTTTCAGTAGGTTTATTAAGGGAGAAATTTTAGATGACTAGTTTTTTTTTTAGTTGGGTTGAGGCAGGAATTTCTTTTCACTCAAGTAATTCACCTCGGTATATACAACTATGATCTAGGTTAATGAAATTCTCTTTTAAAAATAAATACATATTTATGCATTTCTAAACACACCTTGCTCATGAACCACACTGCTCCCAAAGCTACCTCATGGGCATGTTCTATAGAATTTTTATTATTTTTTTCTTCTTAGGTGATTATCTTGGATCATCTGACAGTATCAGCCTATAGGATCTTTATTCTAAAACATGTAATAGGATTAACTCTACTCCAGCTTATTTAAATTTCTTCCTTGCAATAGATTTGTAAGCTTATTTTGTAAGAAAGGAAATACCCTTCTAAGTATTGGGTGTTCACATAAATTTAACTCTATTAATTTTATTCCAACATACAACACTTGTCTATTCTATCATAAGGAAGTTACAGATACAAGCATTCAAAACTTTCTAAGTATTTATAAAGATAGAAATAAATAAAATTAAAGGGGTCTTTTGTTACAAGATTGAAACCTTACAAGTATGTCTTTAATGGAGAGAGAAAATGACATTTCAAGCCTCAAATTTCATCAAAGAAATGCAATATTCAAAGGAGCCTTCAGCTCCAAGATTCATGCCCAATTCTTTTCATTTTCAAAGAAAACATTTCCCCATTTCTTTAGAGGCTACAAGATACAATTTTTCCTTATCTAACTTTCCATATTGCGAATGAAACAAAAAAACACATCAACAACTAAGTCTTTCTCTTTTCCATTATTCATTCTAATAAGTTACTATTCTATAGGCTCACAACATTATTTAATAATACAATGAATAA
Organism: Sequoia sempervirens; assembly: GCA_007258455.2. Lineage (NCBI taxonomy): Eukaryota > Viridiplantae > Streptophyta > Pinopsida > Cupressales > Cupressaceae > Sequoia > Sequoia sempervirens. The sequence goes on from VDFB02179234.1 coordinate 80,066,256, forward strand.
CACCCAAATTAGTAAGGCTTGCTCTCCACCCTATTGTAATGGCGTCATGGAGCCCCATAGGCTCTAGCCATACCCCTGAGCAAGGAAGTCATTTAGCTCCAAGATGATAAATGGAGCCCTTTTTAATTTTTATTGTTTTCTTTTTCTTTACAAAGGCTAAAAATAACATAGCTCCAAATTTCATGCACCTAGGTTCTCTACTCTCTAATTTCAACCATTACATATACACATGCCACCTTCTTACAATAAATGAACAAGGGGAATTGGAAGTAGGAAAAAATGATCTCGTTTATTTAGGTGGGAGAATTTGGCTCTTCTAACTTTCTCTTCTCTCCAAACCAAGCATTTTTATCACTATCTCCCCAAAGGGACTCCTCTCCTCTTCTCATTCCTTCTACCATCTTTTCTAAAGTTCTCCAAAAGGAGAAGTGGGTAACACCCCACTCTTCCTTCCTCTCCAAGATATATAGGAGTTTCAACTTGCAACTTTTGAATGGGGAGGTTTGAAATGTACCTAGCTCCATCAATGAGGGTGTTTCCTCATTAAAGAGAGAAACATGCACTTGGAGAATCCCTCAATCAATTCACCCCATCCTCCTTCAAAATTCGTCACTCCTCACTATGAGGACTTTTCAGAGTCAAATCATGTCCTTTGGGACCCTATTGCATGCCTATTTGACCCCTACTACTATGGTATAGACCCTAGGGGGTTTATTTTTGCATCTCAACCAAGGAAATTGACCAACAACCCTCTTTAAAGACCCACTTAAGGATCCATCCGAATTTCACACTTAGATAAGGGTTCCCAACCCCTAACCCCACTTACACCCACATAACACATAATATAATATCCTTTTAATATAAACCCTTACCATATTAATTTACCACATATTAACTTTATTTATTTCTAAGTCCCAAAAGGCTCAAATTCATATCCACAATAAGATGTCTCTTGATTTTCTCTCAATGGTTTTCCCTTCTTGTACTCACACCCTTATTTTCTTGCACATTATCAATGCAATAGTAAGAAACAATCATGTACAACATTAATTTGCAAGCTTAATATCTTAAGATTTATCTATGCAACAATTCCATTTAAAATTTCAATTCATATTGAACCATAATTTACGAGTTTCTAACACCTTCATGGCAGTGACGATTAAAGAAAATGTCAGAATGAAATGCAAGAATATTGTTACACAATCACACTATTTATCATCTATAATACATCTTAACATCTATTTAGGGAAACATGAAACAAATTAGGGTTTTACTAATCACATGTGAAGCGGGGTCTTACATAAAGCTCTAATCTGTTTTATGTGTTCCTAAATAGATGGTAAAATGTATTGTGGATGACAAATAGTGTGAGAATTTGATAATATTCTTGATTTTCATTTTGACATTTTATTTATTCTACCGTGAAAGAGTTTAGAACAATAAATTGTAAATATGAGTTGAAATTGTAAATGAAATGCTTGTAAAATTAAATCTTATTTTAGCTATTCGATTAATGTGATATACGATTGTTGCTTATGGTTTAATTGGTAACGTGTAGGAAAAGAAGAGTTAGTATGAGAAGGGAAGACCATTGAGTAGATCAAAAGACATCTTCTTGTGGTGATGAATTTGACCCCCTTTTAAGGCTTAGAAGGAAATAAAGTTAACAAGTTGATAGAGTAAGGTGGTAAGGGTTGATATAAAAGGGATGATTTATATTTTGGATTGAGAGGGTATTTATTTGTGTGCCAAGTGAGTTGTAAGTTGAGGGATAAGGTTTAGAAACCATTATCCAAGTTGATATTCGGATAGGTCCTTAAATGGGTCTTTAAAGAGGGTTGTTGGTCAATTTTCTTGGTTGGGGTTAAAAAATAAACACTCTAGGGTCTATATTGTAATGGTAGGGGTCAAGTAGGCATACAATAGTGCCCCTAGGACTGATTTGACCCTTGAAAAGTCCTCATTTTGGAGAGTAATGAGTTTTGAAAAGAGGATGTGATGGAAAGATGGAGGGGTTGTCCAAGTGCATGTTTCTTCTTCAATAAGGAAAGTACTCTCATTGATGGAGGTAGGTATACTCCACACCTCTCCATCCAAAGGTGGCAAGTTGAAACTCCTATATTTTGGAGAGGAAGAAGGAGTGGGGTGTTACCCACTTCTCCTTTTTGGAGAACTTTAGTTGAGATGGAAGAAAAGATGAGAAGAGAGGAGTCATTCCTCTTTGGAAATATTGAGATCAAGATGGCTTGGCTAGGAGAGAAAATATGGGTATAAGAGTTCAAATTTGTTCACCTAAAAAAACAGAGATAAATTCTTCCTATTCTCATTTACCCTTGTTTGTTGTAAAGTGTCATAGTGTATGGACCATGCTTGAAAATAGAACGTAAAGAACCTAAATACATGCAATTTGTGCTATGTTAGTTTATCCCTTTGTAAAAATGAGAAAAGACTCCATGTATCATTGCCGAGCTAAAAAAATTCCTTGCTCAAGGGTATGGCTAGAGCCCACGAGCCTCCATGATGCCATTATGGTAGGGTGGAGAGCAAGCCTTATTCCTTTGTGTTATTCATTGTATTTATAATTATTGTTGATAATAGTAAATGTTAGTATTTTATTGAAAAATTAAGGGATACAAGAGAAAGACCTCACTCATCACCATGTATTCTTATTGGATGTTGAAGCAAAATATTGTTCACTTCTTGTTGTTCCTACTTAAGGCTTTGTTGATAAAATGATTGGATATGGCATTGCTCATGAAGTACAAAATATGATCTTGTATTTAAACTTTAAAAGAAGATTTTGTATTGTGTTAATGGAAAAAGTGCAATAGAACAATGTTTTGAGAAAAAAAGTTAATGTAAAAGATATTACAAGTTTTATTGGAGACTCTATTTCAAAAAATAAATGATGGTTTTATAATTTATTTTAAAGAAAAATGGAGCATAGAATTTAGTGTTTATTATGCAAGTTAATGTGGCATCATTTATAAATGCATTTACATGGTTAAGGTTTATTTTATGCAGTTTTACAAATATTATATCAACAATATTCTATTATGTACATTTTAATATTAAAAAATGTGTATATTATTATATTATGTGTAAATAATAAATATATCTTAAAAAGCATTATGAAATAAGCAAGTTATATTTTATATATAATAAAAGTTAATAAAAATGTAAAATATAATAAAATAATTTTTAAGAGTTTAATATTTAATAAAATACAAAATAATAATAATAATAATAATAATAATAATAAAAATAGGAGGACCACAGGAAACACTGCCACTGCAATATATATTTACACGGTTTGTTATTGCTCTTTATATTTTGTTAAAAATAAAAGAAAGGACATGGATCTTAATGTGTTTCAGATAAAATAAAAGTAGAGATATTTTTCTATGTTTTTTTTTTTAAATTTAAACCATTATAAAATGCAAACAAAGCATGTAGATAACAAAAGAACATGTCTTAGATTTTAAAATGAAGTGTATTTTGGCTGTGGCATAACAAGAGAGAATAATGACCCAATCCTACTATATGGCTGCAAACAAAGAATAGAACCAAAAGTTATAGTTCTATGAGTCTATATTATTAGTAATGTCTGTGCAAAAATAGTTTGCCCCATTTGAGAACTCGTCATCCTTCAAAAATGTGTTGGCTTGAGGTGCAACAGATAAATCCAAAATAAAAATTAGCATATATGTTCCCTTAGAAAGCATGGATGATGATTTACATAATTTATTTAATCTTCTAAACATGAATGAGAGCATTTGAAGGAATTTAGAGTGGACTGTTATAATTTTCTAAGTGATTGTGTGATAACAACAAATAAATAAATAAAAAGGAATAGAAAATCTTAGTTAAGACCTCTTCTACAGCCATAAGAATGTATTGGGGATTTTGAAATAGCAAGACCATGAAGAAATACGCATAAAAACCTCCTCCAACATATGTTGTAGTTCGAAACCAAATCCAAGGAGTGTCCAACAAAATGAGAAGTTAAAATGAAATAATGTTCAGTATTGTTTTTACTACTCTTTAATGGTGTTAAGTACTTGCAACTATAAATCCTCCTGTGCACAATAAATGAGTGTTATTGATTTAGATAAATGATCGTGTAGTTGCAAGCATGTCAAACCATTTAATCTGTTGCTTGCTTCATCCTGTACTTTAATTAAATTTTCTTGGAAATCTGCAACTTTTCATGTAAATCTGAAGTTGAAATAATAAAATAAAAATAAATATGTCCTTGTGCCACTTCCACAAATTTTCACTACAGTCGAGGAAGATGAAAATATTGGGGCATCATAACCCATTTGATTTCTTCCACCCATGCTAGGATAAGTGCAGTCTTGTCATAGATACATTAATTGTGTGATTTGATTTGTGGTTAGGCAAGTGAGGATAATGCGTTTGGGTGAAAATGATAAGTTATGATTTAGCTTTTTTTATCCTGATTTTTAAATCATCACATCTAAATTCTTGTTTAAATCTGACCCTCACATTTATTTAGATGAGTTTTGACCTGACGACATTGGCTGTAAAAAATATATATAAACATATTTGAGCGAAGTGCAACCCAATCAATTGCGGCTAGTATAGGTGATAATTTAATAGAGTTACACAAATAAATAAATATAAACTTTTGTTTAACATTAATAATAGTTTTATCAGTATAGTTTGGTATTCAACACTAATAGTTTATCTATAGTTGAGTAAATGTAACAAAAAGAAAAGGGATAATTCTATTGTTTAAAAGTTAAATAATAATCCAATCTTCCATTTAGCTGATAATGTCATTTGTGTTAATTGAAAAAATATAAATGAGATCACTAATGTTAGATGGAAGTTAAGCGAGCACTCTTATTATTCTTAAGCAAAATTTGTCAATTTATTAATAATATGACAAGAAAATAAAAATAAATTGCAAAGGTGATGACTGTATAATGTGCGTAATACATAGTAGTTAGTTTTTAAAAAAGGACTTTGCCAAATTTTTAGATTAACTCCGTTTCTAGTTAGGGGGTCTATAGTAGTAGCTCTTCTATCTAGCATCATAAATCATAAGGTTTAGAAAAATTTATTTGGTGAAAATTTGAAATTTCAATGCAGTAGTACTTAAATTTTAGAAAAAAAATAAGTAGGTGTCTGTCTGACCACCCTAACGACAATAAAATGATAATATTATTTTATAATATTTTAGACATAAGTAGAGGACTCATGTTCGGATGTGATGCATTTTTTTTTGTAATTTTTTCCAAGTAAATAATTAAATAAGTTGTTATTACAACTTTAAACATTATAAAAATTGTATGTCCACTAATCCTTAACTTGGTCAAAACTTCATGAAATTCAATTTTTTTTTTTAATCCTATAGTATGTGAAGTAGAATGTGATGCATGTTTTGGATTCCAAAAATGTGATACCATTTGAAAGCTATAGATGTTTCTCAATCATCCTATCAATCAAGACTTTAGTCGTAATTCAAATAGAAAATGAATAATAATTATTTATTAAATTCAAAGTAAAGCATAATTTATATTGGTGGAAAGCTGAGAATCTCCTTTAAAAACCCTTTTCATTTCATCAATTTTGGGTAAAAAAAGTTGTCAGCCACATACCCTAAAAATACCCATCATATCGCCACTTTTTGGCCCATTATGATCCTTAACATACCCACAACCCAAATGTAAACTCAAGATCATGACTATAGTCAAAATAGGATCATCAAATTAAAAACAATAAAGCAATTCACGATTTTCCCATGCCTCTACAAGTCCCTAAACACAACTTAAGCTCTTACAAAAGGATAACTAACTTAAGGGTTTTCCCACTTGACCATGACCCAATTAAATAAAACAACAATTAACTCAATGGTAATTCAAGAGAAAAATAACCACATACTCAAGTATGTTATAATTCAATCCAACAACATTTAACATATTTCATTACAAAATTTCACCAAGAAATATAAATTATTATTTCACCCAAATTGAATTAATAAAACATTTGTTTTCAAATTGTCTAGTAACAACAAGATATCATTGCAAATAACCACCATAACATATTTCCATAATTATAAGTACATATACACACATATATACATACACACACATTATTATGCATATATACATATATATATATATATATATATATATATATATATATATATATATATATATATATATATATATATATATATATATATATTATATACATACATACATATATATATATATATATATATATATGTATATATATATTGTGTATATATTAAAATTAGCAATATAAATTAATACTAAGCCTTTACATATATTCACACACATATATATACATATATACATATATAATTATATATATATATATATAAACAACAAGACAATTTTAAACTAAATAAATTTAAACTTTTAAAAAAATTTAAACCTTTTGTTTTGGTTCAGCCCCTGTGCAAGAACTATGAACCTCCTCACATGGGGAGGCCACATCCCCCACTAGGGATGCGCCCAACAGCCTACGACTACTGTGCGCAATCGTGGTGGGTTGCACATGACCCTTCCAGGGGGGCGGGGGTCATACGGCGTCAGCTGACCCCCCTCCCCCCATAATTTTTTTTTAAATATTAATTTTTTAAATAATTTATATATATATATATATATATTTTGAACAAAAAAATAGAACCAAACCTGTATATAGATTTCGACTCAAAAATTCTATATAAAAGAATAGGTAAATATATATATTTTTTGAAAACTTATATATATAAGTATAAGTTAAAAAGAAATTAAAATAAACAGATTTTCTTCTAGACAAATTGTAAATCTAGGCATGCAAATTTTAAGCACAAAATAATTTATTTTTCTTTTCCAAACAAGTGATGATTTCTCCAACCAAAATTTCAACAACAAATAATTTGGAGAAAGGAAAACAAGAGGGTTTCATTTTCTCTTTAATTTTCAATCAATAAAATACAAGTTTCTTTATACACACCTAGTACAAACATGGGAACCAAAATTATTTTTTTTTCATATAGAAATAAGAAAAATGACAACAAGAGAAGAACTTGACGTCCCTCGTTTGATGTCGAATCCACAAGTATGACAACTCTCCTTCTCCTTTCGAAAATAGTATTCATGAACTTCTTCCTTCTTCAACAACTTCTTCTCTAGCCCCTTCTTTCAGCTAACTTCTAGATCAATATATTTTATTTTTCTTTATAGAGAAGCACACACTTGTTTTTCCAATTGTTGTTACTTCTTCTCCAAAAACCCCAAAAACCAAAAAACTCTTGCCATGAAGAAAAACCTTCTTCCTTTTTACAATAATAAAAATAAATGAAGCTCTTCCTTTTCCCAAAAATCCACAACATGCATTGGTTCCTTTTTCTTGCTTTAAAAGCTCCAATTTATCCCACAAATTTAATTAAAAATTCATTTATTTTAATATTTATCCTAACATGATATTATCATTTAATTTTATAAATTTAATTTTTGAAAAAAATAATCTAAATTATCAACAACATTATTTATTTAAATTAATTATTTTATACCTTTTAATTAATTAAATATCTTTTAAATTACAACATCTAAATCTAACATTAAACTTAATCACAATTTCCTACTAGTAATCATATCAACAAAATAACATTAATTAATCACATATAACATAAAGATTAATTAAATAACAACTATTCAAAAATAAATAATCAACAACAACCAATACTGAAATAAAGACAAGATCAACACAATGACACAGTAAGACTCACAACGAGGGTACGAACTTGGGATGTGAACACTACCTTATCAACTCGCTTTGTAACATCATACCTGTTGGGTTTATGCGACACACTCAGACCTGTCAAGTAGGTGGATTCGGTGTCCAATACCTGCATCCTGCATAGAAACAAACATCAAGTAGCATGTAAATCTCTATTACAGACACACCATGAAAGGTAATCGCGGGGTAGCAGGGCACTTATGAGTGAGTGATGCTACTCTTCCCTTTAAGCAAGACTCACTAGTAAACACATAAGAAACCATAGCAACATAGAATCACAACATCATCACATATATTATTAAAGAAAACCATAACATGTCCAAATAATATAATCACCACATAGTGTATCATCAAGCATCATAAATACTATCCAGTGCAAGAAACCAACTAAACTATGAATCCACACACCACCAATCCGGTGAAATAATCACCACCACAAACAAAGTACAAAACCAACACATAATAGTATCAAAGAGTATCAACAACACAAGGGGTATTACATCCTCCCCCCTAGAACATGGCTTACTCTTGGAAGCCACTAAATAAATATGGTTAAGCCTCTCTAATATGGGATGCATCCTCCCATGTCACTTATTTCTTAATGTTAGGTCACTTTCAGACCCTCTTGAGCTCACTCACGGCTCTTGAGTCAGTTGCTCGTCCTCTACCGGAAGCCTCAACAACTACACCCTAGTGCCCAACCCGGTGGTTGTCAACCGTAGAAAACGCTCAATGTGCCCTGCCTGCATCACCCATCATCAGCTCAAAAGCAACTAGTCTCTGACTGAAATCCATAGTGTTCCTCTACAGACATTGCCTAGAAATATGTCCCTATTGACCGTAGTAGAAACAACCTATACCTCAACCATACCCCCAACCACCTGAAGGGGAACTAGCCTACAGAATACTATATCCACCAACCATAGATTGAAAACTCTAAGTAGGTTGACCTAAACAATCATGTTTGTTACTCTTCCAACTCTAATCTTTCTTTTTTTGAGACCTACTACCCTGTTGAGCCTGAGAGTTCTCAAGTTTTGACTGGGAGTGTTGTTGTTGCTCACCCTTAGTGGGTGCTTGATGGCCTTTAGAGGACCTTGCAACTTGAGGTTGTCCACCTCTAGAACCAAAACTTGATGCCATTGCCATTGCCAAATTTTCTTCTACTAGATGAGCCTTCTCAACAGATACTTCCATTGTCTTCACCTCGAAGACTCTCACTCCACCACTGATTCAAGTGTTTAAACCGATAACAAAGTGTTGCACAAGCATTGCCTCATCATTACCAATCCCTGCATACTACTTGAGCTTGTAAAACAACGCTCATATTTCTCCACAGATATTGCCATCTTTCTTAACTCATGAAACTCATCTACTATGTGCTACCTCTAGTGATTAGAAAGGAAACGGGCCATGAACCTCTCCATAAATAATTCCCAAGTCACCATGCTAATATCAATATGTAATTTTTATTCTTCTAGCCGCCACCAAGTGGACGCAAAGCCTCTAAAGTGCATGATGGTGCACCTATCCCTAGTATTACTACCATAGGGATGCATAGCAAAGCATCTATCTAGGTCAATCAGCCATGTCTTTGCCTCAAGACCCCCACCAGAACCATCAAATGTGGGAGGTCGTGCTTTCAATAGGTCTCTCATGTGACTAGCCACTACAACATCCTGATCAACTGCTATTTCCCCACATCTAGGTGACCTCTCCCTTTCCCTTTCCAACCTCTATTCTTCCACTTTCCTAGGGCCTAAATGACCCAATATCTCCTCCAATATATTCTACAACTATCCATCTAAACCTGGCTATTTCAGGTTCTGACCACCAGCTATCAAATTATTTTGGGAACCTTGTCATTCCTCACACTCGGAACCATGGGAACTTAGAGGTGATGAACTTTAGCGATTAGCCCATGGCCACCACCATGGCCCCTTCCTTAGCCATGAGCTCTACCCCAAGGTATGATCCTACACATCAATTGAGGGGTATATGTGAGGTCAAGAGTTAATGCAAAGGTTTCCTAATAGACTCAAACTACCCAAAGAACCCAATGTTAGCAATCTTGGCTCTAATACCAAGTTGTAATGCCCAGTCACGTAAACCCCAAAGGACAACTAAAAAAATCGCAACAATTTTGTTTTAAAATAAATATAAATAATAAACACTAAGTTTACTAATGCAATTAACATGGCTAATGATTACAAGTTAAACACCTAAATCCCTTGGGGTACACAAGGTGACATTATGCAATCTATCCCATAACAAAGTTGATCAAAGTAATTACCAATTCTACTAACATAAGCCATTCATTCACATTTCTTCACTTAAACATTCATTAATGATGAACAACATGATAAGAATAATCCATATAAAACCATACATGCAAATTACAATAAATTAAACATGGAAATATAAAGTACATATTTCCATAGATACATCACAACATAAACAGTATATCCAATTATAGTACAAGGATGAATTACATAGTATCAATATACATTACATTAGTCTACTAGTACATCTCAATGAAAACATATACAAAATTACATCATAATTCTTCCCAATGCATGTTAGAGTGATACATCAATACATAAAATACATCTGGTAACATATGAACTTTGGATCAAGTTGCATCTGCCAACTCTGCACTGAATGGTTCAACTGCATAACAAGAAACCCAACGGGGTGTGTAGCACGTTCCACCCAACCACCCCCATGCTAGGAGTAAATAAGGAAGGATCCCCAACCAGGAACATCTAAAAATTAATACAAGACTAAACTCAACCACGAAGCAAGAGAACACAAAGGAAACTTATAATATCAAAGACCACTTCCAAAACATAACAACAATAAATCACCAAAACATATATCATCAATAGACCACTTCCAGAGATTAGCAATAAAAAAAATACAAGGAGACGCTAGAGGAGAGTGTCATCACACAGTCCTACATGGGTTATCCTGGCTTCCTTTCTCTAGGCATCGGCCCCTATCTATGGTTATCTTGATAGCCTCTCTAGGCGTCGGCCCCATAGGGTGACTTGTGTGGAACCGTTAACCTCTCATGGAGACGAGGCAACGATCTTGCCAACCATGGCCTTCTCAGCCCACCTTTAGTCTGTGAAATCCCTAACAGGTGGATGAGGCATCCATATTAATCTTAATGATTTTTTACTACCCACCTCCTAATTAATTAAGGACATCATATTACTCTAACTCTAACGCATGGGTTATCTGTGACCCCTTTGTGGATTGCAGTAAAACCACTCTCCTAGAGGCAAACATAAAGGGGTCATTCACCAAAGGGGGTTGTACCAACAAGAACACTGAACCACAAAATAGAACAGCCACGAGGAAAAACCATCTCACTGAAATCATATGAATATACACCCATAAAATGGTACAACCCAAGTGTAAACTCAAGATCACGACTATAGTCAAAATAGGATCATCAAATTAAACCATAAAGCAATCCACCATTTTCCCATGCCTCTAGAAGTCCCTAAAAACAACTTAAGCTATTATAGGAGAATATGCTAATTTAAGGGTTTTTCCCACAAGACCATAACCCAAACAAGCAAAAACCTTAATTAACTCAACAAAAATTCATGAGTAAACAATTACGTACACGAATAAGCTATAATTCAAACAACACCATTTAACATATTTCGTTACAAAATAATTTCACCAAGTCTAAATTAATTAATTAATTCACTCGAGAACATTCAACTTAATTTAAACCACAAAGAACTTATTTCTAATTTAATCGATCACACTAAAATATCCAACATTGCAAATTTTAACATTATCTAATTGTCCCATTATTTCAACATATATAACCATATATATATATATATATATATATATATATATATATATATACGCTTTTATGTGTATATACATATATACATATAAATGTATATATAAATAAATCATACATTTAAAAATTATGCATTTAAATCACATTATAAAATTTTGCATATAGACTGTAAAATTACACCTATATATATATATATAATATATATAATATAAATCAAATTTAATTTAATTTAATTTAATTTAATAGAGTTAAATTTTAATATAAAAAACTTTTAATAAAGTCTGAAATGAGTCCATATGGGACTCACGGTACCTCCCTATGGGAGGCCTTGATCTCCACATGGCTGCCCTGATCCACCACGGGGTCAAGGGGTGAATGCAGTAGTAGACTTTCACCCGATCCCCACCCTTAAAAGAATTATATTTTTTTTTAATATTTTTAATAAATTTTTTTATGAAATGTAAATTATGTAAATCTCTGATTGCCAAAACAAAACACAAAACTTAGGGAAAATTATAGCCCTCTTATTTGTTTTTTTTACAGAAAATTATTTTCCAAAAGAAAGACAGAATAATATATATATATTTGCCCACATATAAAGTAAATAATATGAACAACAATCGAGTTTTCCTCCACACACAAAATCAATCTAGGCACACAATTTGAATTCCCAGAATAATTTGTTTTATTTTCCAAACAAGTATTTTACAACTAATTTTATTGAAGAAAGATAAGAGAGTTTCTCAATAGTTTTCTACTAAAGATCTAAAAGTTTGACACAAACAAATTTCCAACAATATAATCTTCTTTTAAATTTAACTATCAATTTCAAGCATGGAAAACATGATTTTCATTTCCCTTAATGAATTATCAAAAAGAAAAAAACTTATTAAGTCAAAAGAACCTGGAGTCCTTCATTCGATGTTGAATCCAAACATAGCAACCCTTCTTCCTCTTTTGCAACAGACTTCTTTTGTAGTTCCTTCTCCAATTCCTTCTTTCCACTAACTTCTGGATCAATCTCTCTTTTTTAATTTTTCCTTTACAGACAAATTATCAGAGAAGTACCCACATATTTTTCCCAAAACGCTTGTTACTTCTCCTTCAAAAAAAGAAAACCAATCCCGTGAAGAGAAACTTCTTCTCCTTATAATAAAAACAAAGAAAAATAAATAAAGCTCTTCCTTTTCCCAAAAATCCACAACATGCATTGGTTCCTTTTTCTTGCTTTAAAAGCTCACATTTATCCCACAAATTAATTAAAAATTCATTTATTTTTAATCTTTATCTTCACATGACAACATCTCTAAATTTTATAATTTTTAATATTTGAAAGAGATAATCTACAATTCTCAACAACATTATTTATTTAAATTAATTAATTTATACCTTTTAATTAATTAATTAAATTTTTAAATTACAACATTTAATTGAATTACAATTACCTACAATTAATCATATCAACAAAATAACATTAATTAATCCCATATAAAATAAAGATAAACTAAATCACAACTATTCACAAATAAAATAAATAATCAACGATAACCAATACAAAAGAAACAAGAGATGAGATTAAAACCACGACATATGGGCCACAGCGAGGGTGACAGACTTGGGATAGGGACACTTCCTTATCAACTCCCTTTTCAACATCATACCCATTGGGTTTATGGGACATGATCAAACCTGTCAAACAAGTGGAGTCGGTGTCCAGTACCTGCATCCTGCATAGAAACAAACATCAAGTAGCATGTAAATCTCCATTGCAGACACACCGTGAAAGGTAATCCCAGGGTAGCAGGGCACTTGCGAGCAAGTGATGCCACTCTGTCCTTTCACCAAGACTCACTAGCAAACACATCAGAAACCATAGCAACATAGAACCACAACATCACCACATATATTATTAAAGTAAACCATAACATAACCAGATAATATAATCACCACATAATGTATCATCAAACATCATAGGTAATATCAAGAGCAACAAACCAACTAAACTATGAATCCACACACAACCAATCTGGTGAACTAATCACCATCACAAACCAAGTACAAAACCAACACATAAGAGTATCAAAGAGTATCAGCAACACGAGGGGTATTACAAATTGGCTAGTATTGGCTTAAATAGATAGAATTATCATGCCAGAGATATGGTTAAGGATAAGGGGCATCTGATGCACAAAAGAGATAATTTGGAATCTAACGCTATGTAATAATGTCCATAGAAAGTGGTGAAAAATGAAGGGTAAATGTGCAAATTATGCACTATTATTCTCTACAATTATAGATCTATTTATTAATTATGTTGAGAAACACAACTACAATAACATCAAGGGGTGGATTTTAAAACCATGAGATTATTAATAAAAATTCTTTAACATGTCAAATCGATAATCAATAATTAAATATAATATTTTAACTTAAATCTATAAAAAAAGTTAGATTCTTTATAAATCTAGATTTATCTAAATATATAGAATTTAAATATTAAATAATATTATTTTACATTTGTTCTATTTTAAACTTTTATATATTTGCTTTGTTGAGAGGAGTGCAACAATATGACTTCAATTTAGGAGATGGCTTCATGGGAGGTTTGTTTCCTCAACATTTTCTTCATAATAAGAAAAGGTATCAGAGCTTTAAAAATCAAAAAAAGTAAGTGATAAAGAGAAATAAATTGTCCAAGTAAAACTAATATAAGATGCAATAACTAATAGCACCAATAACATATTTAACTAAATAAACTATATATAAATTAATAAATACTTTTATAGTAATATAATTTTTCGATAGAGTATTGTGAGATCTGTAGGGGGCCACATCCAAGAAGAAATCAATACAAGATTAAATACAAAAAAATGACCAAATTATAAAATAGTAACACCTAACATTCAAAATCATTGGATTGAAATTCTAAATGAATGATGGAGTTAGTAAATTATCTTCAACCCTACCTACCAATTAGATTTTGAGATCCAACTCTCTATGCAATTATGATCTTGCAATGTCATCATAAGATAAAATGTGGGTGGTTAAGTTACTACCAACCTACATAAAATTATTTTGCAAAGTTTATTGTAAATTATTTTGTTGCCAATGCAATGTCAAAAAAAATCCTAACATTATCTATCATTGTTTCTAAATTTAACTCTATATTGACCTCAATGACTATCATCAATAAACATCAAATAACCCTTCTAAAGAAACTTTGAAGATAAACTTCATTGTATATACTTTATAATCCACAAACATACCGCCTCATCTACTACTTTTTTTCCTTCAAATTTATATTAAACATTATCTAAATAGATTTCTACATACATCCTTAAAATTTCAGTAATATATAATTAATATATCTAACTTCTTTTGCAAATATTTGAATTTAACTACTTTATGATATTATTAAGTGCTCTTAACAACTTTTACTATTATTTTTTCACTTGTTCAAACTTAGTCATCTTGTGATGATGCCATGTAATTATTGGAGTACCATAAAAGGTTCAAGTCGGTCATGATTTTAAGGAATATATTTAGTTAAGTAGTACTAAAATGTGGGTTTCACATGGTCTAAGTTTGAATGATGAGGAATTCATTGCCTATCATATATTTATTTGTTTAGTCAAATCTCTTCACGGAATTAACAAAAGTACCAAATCAAACGAAAAATGTCTTACCCTTAATCATGACATGGGGTGTTACACCAACAACTTTTGACTTAGGATTATTATACCAAGTTAGTTACACTATCATGTGTAATAGGTATTGGAAATGATTGATTTTAGGGTGAAACAAATTTTAATATTATTATATAATAATTGGTATTTATCTAAAAGATGGATGAAATGGTATCATACTTATTAAATTAAATAATTTAAAGTACTTTTTTATTGCTTGCATATATAAGTTTTTTAAAAGGAAATATTTGTACAAAATATCAAGTATTCAATATAAATAAGAAAATAAAAACTAAATAATAAGAATTATTATTCTAATGGTTGGGAGAGGGTTTTTGTCTTCAATATTTGAATTGCATCCATTGTCTAGCATATCTTGACCATCATCCATAAGTTCCCAACCAATGATAGAATTATTATTATCATTCTCATGATGCTCCTCCTATTTAGGGGGTTGTGCGAGAAATGGTCAAGAACAAATAAGGAAACTTATCATGACTAACAAGAGTTGTCAATCCATGTCATCAAGAATATATAGAATATGAGTAATGTCTAACTTATAAGGGAGGAGGTCACCTAATGTTTTGTCCAATCAAACAAGGAGGTGACTAATGACACCTAGTTTGAGAGAGATGCCCAAAAATATTAGTTGGGCCATGTTTATGGCCTTAGTGTGGAAACCAAGTATAAGATGGCAAAGATGCAAGAACCTACACCACCATCCAAGAGCCATTGCCCCATTGATCCAGTAAGCTTTGAAGGTGGGCCACCTCTAGAGCCACATTATTAGCTTGCACCTAAATTTTCAATAATACATTGGATATCACCAAAGACCTAAAGTAGAAAAATGTGTATCCATAGAATTGTGAACAAAAATATTAGCATCTTTATTTTGAAAGTATTTCAAAGTTGTGAAAATTTAGGTAGGAGTCTAGGACCATCCTGTCAAGAATATCATGCAATGAAATAGGCTCTAGCCAAAAAAATATTAAATAAATTATGAATCCGAGAGAAAGCAACTTGAACTTGGCCAAGAAACCTAAATAAGTGCTTAATGGTCTCAAAATTCCCACCAAATGGGCATTTAAGGTTGAAATGTCCCAATAGATAAATCATTTACTAGTAGGAAGGTTTTTAAATAATAAATACCAAGAAAAATTAATACTTTTTGGCTCCATAAGAACTTTATAAATCATAGATAAATTAGGAGAAAACTAATTGTAACCCTTGCTAAGAGCATAGTTGCAAGAATATGTATCCATAAACCACTTCTAGTCTCTCTATCATGGCTAACTTGATTGCATACCAATTTATATTTGTGTTGAAAAGGAAAAACCTCTAAAATCTAATGAAAATATTATTTGGCTTGATTACTTATGTTGAATTTGAATTTTTTGTGCTTTCTATTGAGGATAAAATATTCAAACTAAGGTGAATTTGGAATATAAATATTGTATAATCCTAATTCCTCTTAAAAAATGAGTAAACCAAAGAAATCTCGACTAGAGGAGATTCATGGATGGTAATAACAAGAGACCGCCAAATAGACTATTGGTGGATTGAAATCCCATCACAAAAACCTTTCCCATTCCAAAGAAGCCAAAATTTGATTACTTCCCAAGCCTTCCATTTTATTTCAAATAATATGAACTTATTACTAGTGTAAATTCCTTAAAACTATTTTGAAGGGGCCCAAATTATTCAAAATGACCAAACCAATCCAAATTATTTGAAATATCCATTCTCATAATCTATTTTATTTGGAATAAAATTTCCTCATGTTCAATTTATGGGTCAAAAGTTCACATTATTCAAAATAGCTCTTCCATATTCTCTTAGCCATAAAAATTATAATGGACATTGGAGACATGACAAGAGAATGAAACTTTAAGCCCTTCCAAGCTACACAAACATATGGAGAACCCATGAAATTGCAATTCATTAGAAGGATTTCATAAGCTTTATTTCCTTCAATTAACCTCATATTTTATTTCAATTAAAAATACCCATCGCTTGGTAGTGTGTGCACATAAATAATCCCAAGCCACTAGAATATATAGAGGAAATGAAAATCCTAGTGTATTATTTAAAAAACCTTAGTCTAAGTCCAAAGAAAATATCCTGGCAAATTTTACAACTTATGGTAGGAAATCATAGAAGGCGCCCAAAATTTTGAGTAATACACATGAGTGGCAACCAAAACCTTCGAGAAAACTTGGAACTTGGAAGCCAAAGAGAGGCTTATTGATCCAATAAGATAATTTGTTTTCACCTTTATCAATATTATACTACCAAAGAGAAGACGACATGCCTAAAAAGTAAAAGAAATACCAAAAGAAAAAATCCCCATTTTCCAATCCATTTCTAATTAAAGGCCTAAAGCCAAGGAGGATGACATGAGGATTTCTTATAGAACTATAGCTTATTCCATTGAAAATTAGAACTAGAAAGTAAATAGAAATTGATCAAATTGAGAAATTGAAAATAACCATTACAAAGACGTTAGTTATCAGTTATCACCTAGAAGGGAGATAACATACACTAGTCTTTAGGAAATGGAATTAGCAAGAAGATGAAAAAACCCTTTAGAAACCAACACATAAAGTGACATTACTATAGGATTTCCTTGAGTAATTGATTTAAATAGACCAAACTATTCAAGGTTTAGTGCAAGATCATGATCTAAGTCAAATAGGGCTCTTAAGTGGTAATGAAAATACAGAAAAATATATTTAAGCAACTTCACATAAGAATTTGAATAGGTTATTAACATAATTTCAAAAATATGTAGGAATAGAATTTGTAGCAAATTGAATGTAGTTTTTAAGATACCAAGCCCTTTTTTGAAAAAAGGTAATTTGATTTGGTGAAAATTTAAAATTTCAATGATATTGTACATTAAAATTTGGAAAAAAAATAAAAAGCAGGTTTTGTTTGACCACCCTAATGATGAGAAAAAATAAATATTATTTTTTGAATATTTTAATATAAGTAGACAACACATGTCTAGATGTGACACATACTTTTTTGTATTTTTCTTGCATGTAAATAATTAGTTATGAATTTTTTAGTAGGAATTTTTAAAAATATTAAAAACCTTATGTCTGGCCACCCTAACTTGGTCAAAAAAAAATTGAAATTCATTATTTTTTAAACTATAGTTTGTGAAGCATAGTGTTTGACACATCTTTTGAATTCAAAAAATGTATAACTGTTTAAAAGATAAATATTTTTCAATCAACCTATCAATCAGGGCTTTACACATAGTGCATGTAGAAAATTAATAATAATTATCTATTAAATTCCAAATAAAGCATATCTTATATTGGTAGAATGTTGACAATTTATAGAATAAACCCTTTTCGTTTCATCAAAATCAGATGAAAAAAAGTCATCAACATGAAGAGTGAAATTTTAAAAACCATTGCAACCCCTCTAAACACATTGGGGATGTTGAATTTTTAGGTTGGACACCCCCAAGACAAATCCCAAAGCAATACTGAGACATAATGGATATATCCATTTTTTTAAGTTAAAAATGGATATTCGATTTTTAAAGAAACAAATATATGTTTCTTTTAATTAGAAATATTAATATATATAAATATCTTTATAGATTTAAATTTAATATGTTATAATATTAATATTAATATAATATACATTATATTTAATAGTATTTTATATAAATATAATATTATATATATTAATATAATATATTATAAAAAATTATTTGATGGAAGGGATATTTGTTTCTTTTAATTTTTTATATTAAAGATAGAAAGAACAACAGAATACAACCAAGAAGAGTAGTACTACTGCATCTCAATGTAGAACAACACTTAATACAAGATTCTTTTATTACATACAGTCCCCAAAAGTACTTTTGACCTACATCACATCAGACCAACAGGACATGGTCACGCCATTGTGTACCATGCATTATTGCTGCAAAAATGAAGATTTCTGATTAGAAAATCAAATGCAACAGTTCCAATCTGTCGTGCCAAACCCATATCCAATAGTAGCATATCAATACCATTGTTGTGCCTATCCATTTGAAACAAATTCCTCTGTAAAAAGCCAAAATCATTGTTGATCCTAAACATTAACAACATTTCCATCCGCAGCCTTTGTTTCCACCCTAGTGAAGTCCTCCAGTTTGAGCATGGGTGGGGGACATTCCAGCTGTGCCTCCTTTTCCATCTTATGATTGAAGTCCTTCTGAAAGATCTCCATTGCTCGGAGAAAGATCTCAGTGCTAGGCTGCCTAGCTTGCCAATTATGTCCAAGTCTATCCTCATGTAGGTGCATTTGAAGGGTGCCATCCTCAACCAAATTAAGGAACTTAAAATTCAAGACCTTCACCTCCATGGTTACCTGCAATGCAATTTTGTAGAGGGTGAGTCTTCTTGAAGACTCAGTAAGTGCCCTTGGGTTCCCACTAAACTTTTCATCATTCCTTGATTTCCAAATAAACCATAGAATTTCTATAGAAACAAAAGACCAAAATAGTGTTTGCTCCTTGCCAAATTTATTACTTTTAAATAGAAGAACTCTTTCCAGTTTAATGGTGCCATTGTTATTCCAAATATCCAGCTTATTGCAAAGTAAATGCCAAATTTCTTTAGCAAATATACAATCAAAGAAAATATGGAAGACCGAGTCAAGTACCCTGCAAATTCTGCAAATTTCAATTTCAGCAGTATTAGCTTTGTAAGGTAGTCTATGAAGAATTAAGAGCCATCTGAAGCAAGCCTTCTTAGGCTCAATGATTTTCAACCAGTTATTGGTGAGGATTTTAGACCAATCACTATTGCTGAGAGTAGCGTTCCATTTGCTGTTAAGATACTCATAGATTTCTTGTTGTTTGGAAAGGGAAGTGTAGATAGTTTTGGCATTGAGTTTTAAAATGCTGGACCCATTTGACCATTGGAATTCTTTAAACTGCTCATGACTGTCCTTGCTACTAATTGGCCAAGCCAAGGTATTACAAGCTTCCCTTAGAGTAGTGTATGTTCTCCATTGAGTAGGAGGGATATGGAATTCATCTTCCAGTACATCCCACTCTTTAAGTTGACCATCCTTTATGATGTCTACAAAACATTTTATACCTTTGTTGTTCCAGGCCTTGGCCGAGCACCCTTGCAACAGAGCTAGTGGCTTGCCATTATGTCTAAGATTCCACCATATAGATCTTTGAGTGTGGACTAAATTGCCCTGAATACATTGTGAGTTTCAAATGAAGCCTTTGATTATTTCCCATGCTTTCCAAATGCTCCTAAATACCACTGAACCATGAGGGATTACAGGGTAGAGACCACTAAGAAGGTCGCTGAGAGGGAGATCTTTCCAACCTTTCCCATGCTTTGGGGTAGCCCTCTGAATATTACTCCTTACCAGAATTTTCCAAGGCTCATTTCCCTCTAGGGCCTTAAAGATCCATTTGGCAGCCAAAGCAATTCCTTGGATCTTTAGGTCCTTTAACCCAAGCCCTCCTTCTGACTTGCTTACACAGCACCAACTCCACTTGACAGCATGCCTTTTTTTTATTTCCTCTGCCATCTGACCATAGGAAAGCCCAGATTCTTTTTTGGATTTCTTCTACTTGGTAGCTACTAAAGAGCCAAACTGAAGCAAAATAGAGGCTATAAGAGGAAAGGATCTTTTTACAGATCTGAACTCTTCCTGCCATGGTTAGGTAGTTCCTATTCCAACTTTCCAATTTTCTTTCAATTTTATTTTTGATCCACTCCCACATGTCTTTAAGGTTCGAACAGAACACAAATGGAATGCCCAGGTACCTAACCTGCTTACTAGGCCCCCCCCACTGGAAACCAAATTTGTTTAACCAATCAGGGGGCCTGTCATGCCAGCCCAAGAAGATAGATTTGGTGGTGGAGATTTTTGCACCTGAGGCATGGCAGAAGATGTTAAGCTTGCTCATAAGGTTATTAATATTCTCTTCTTCCAACTTGGGGAATAGAACAGTGTCGTCTGCAAATTGGACATTCACTAGATCTTCTTTGTTAGGTAATGAGATACCTCTAACCTTTGGGCATTGCATATCAGACCTCAGGACATAGTATAACGCATCTGAAGCAATCACAAATAAGGCAGGGGCTAGGGGACAACCCTGCCTAATTGATCTTTCCAAAGCAAATTCTTCTGTTAGCTGCCCATTTACATCTACTTGTGCCACTGCATCTTTGAACAAAGTAGTAACCATGTTGCAAAATATCTGTGGAAATCCAAAAGCTTCAAGGATGAGTTGGATGAATGACCATTCAACTCGGTCATAAGCCTTTTCAAAATCCAGCAAGAGGATAGCAGCCTCCTGTTTGGTGTATTTTTCCCACTCTAGTGCTTCCCAACTGGTAATGAGATTTTCAAGAATGTATCTGCCCTTAATAAAGCCTGTTTGAGTTGCACTAATGATCTTGGGTAGCACATCAGCTAGCCTCCTTGCCAAAATTTTGGCAAGAATCTTGTATGAAATGTTCAACAGAGTTATGGGCCTCCAATTTTTTAACTGGGTCTTGTCCCCTTCCTTCGGGATCAATCTAATGATGCCCTTATTTATCTCTCTTCCCAGCGAACCTGCCTCTAAGGCCTCCTTGTAGACCAGAAACAAGTCATCCACAATCCAATCTTTGAATGTTTTGTAGAACTCAATGGGTATGCCATCAGCCCCAGGAGACTTATCGTTTTGCATGTCCTCAATTGCCATTTTGATTTCTTCTTTGGATACCTCCTGGATTAGGCCCTCAGCATCATGCTTTTCTACCATTTTAGGGATTACCTTTCTAATTGAATCCCTTGCATTGTCCCAATCACTCCCACCTCTCTCAGAAGAAAACAGGCTTTTGTAGAAGGAGAAAAAATGATGTCTAATTACTTCTTGATCACCAGATAACCCTTCGTTTACTTGGATCTGCTCTATGTGCTCTCTGAAGTTTTTTTCCTTCAGCAATTTGAAAAAATATTTGGAGCCTTTGTCCCCAAATGCAAGCCAGTTGGCCCTGGATCTGACCTTCATTCCTTGAATTCTTAGATGTTGGAATTTCCTTAGGGAATTTTTAACTAAGACCATTTTGCTGTTTAAATCCTCATTCCCTGGATCATTTTGGAGTCCAATTTCAGCATGCAATAGCTTTTCTTCTAGTAATCCTTCCATTCTTCTGCTGTCTTTTGCTTGCTTTTTTCCAACAATTTGGAACAAAGCCTTCCACCCTTTAACATTCAGGTTCCATCGTTCAATAGCACTTTTGTCCCTATACAGGCTATTGTTTATCCATTTGAGGGTTCGGATAGCATCCTTGCAGTCTTGGTTCTGAAGTAAGTTGACATTTAGGAAAAAGCCCCCTCTTTTCCTCACCACAAATCCTGGTCCTTTTTTGATTAGGACCCTAGTTTTAATAGGGTGATGGTTAGAAAGAGAATATGGGTGAACCTCCACTTTACATCCATCCCTGAGAGAGTCAGGGAGAAAAAATTCTTTGTTCATGTAAAATCTGTCCAACCTGCTCTATATTCTTCGGTTGCCCTTTTGACCATTGCACCAAGTGTACCATACACTGGGGAAATCCTTTTTCTGCTCTTCAAGTGGATCAAACAACTTGAGTTTATTTGTCATCTTCATCCAGAAGTACTTTTCGTTGCCTTTCCATTCCAGATTGATTCCCCCAACTTTGTCATCTTGGTTTTCAATCATGTTGAAATCCCCCCCAAGGATCCATGGGAGGTCATCCAATTCACTGAGCCATCTCCAAAAATTTATTCTCTCTCCATACTCATTTGGAGCATATATGGAGCAGATACCAAATGAGATATCTCCCTTTTTCAAAATTACCCAGACAACCCTATTGCATGGGGAGACCCCATGCCTACAAACATGTTGTCCCCATTCCTTTGAGAGATAGATTGTAGTCCCCCCTACCTCTTTCATGGTTTGAAGCAAAGTGGATTGAGTCCCTCCAGATGAACTTGAGATTGGTTTCCAGCATGAAACCAGTTGCTTTGATTTCCTGCAACATGACCACATCTTTTTCCTTGCAACCATTGAGGAATTTTCTGACAATTTTCTTTCTATCTGGGGACTCTAGCCCCCTTACATTCCATGAAATGCAGTTGAGGGTCATTGCTTTACTGCTTAGGGGTAGGCTCTTTATTTGGCTTGAAGATTTCAAAGCATTTGGGGATTTTCTTCTCACCTTCTATTCTTTTAGGGACTGGACTTGCAGAGCAGGCGCTAATTTTTTTCCTTTTGTGCTTGGCCAGCACCTTTAGGTTCCCTTTTCCTTAAGGAATTAGAGTTTTTTCCCCCTTCCTGGGTCTTCCCCTTGATCTGCGTTGAACCTCAAAATTCCCTTCCCTCTCAGAGACTCCCTTGGTGGTCTGCTCACCTTAATCCCTTAAAGATTTAGTGGTAACATGAGGCACCATTAGACCCACACCATCAGTAAGGCACATGCCCCCACTATTGTCCTTGATAGACTGAGTTACATCACTTTTGAGGAAATCAACCTCACCCACACTTTCATCAAACACATCACCATTGGTGCATTGCATAGAAACCCCTTGACAGTTGTTTATTAAGGTATCACTTTCCAGTAATTGGTTTGTATCCAGTCTAGCAATGATGACATGTTGGGTGCAAGTGGGCATCAGGTTGGTCTCCATGGCAGTAATAAGCTCTCTAACTTTTCCTTGCCTACCCTCTGGTAAATATGTTGTTCTCTTTAGGACCGACTCTTCTTTGCTAAATTTAAAGTTTTTCATGTAATAAGTCTGCTCACTAGGAGCTTGTTCAATACCTTCTTCTCTATTGGCGCTGCTTCTTAACTTTTCCAGTGCTAACTGTTGGGCATTTTTCCACTCCCTGTTTGTTGGTTTAGCTGGGTTTGATTTGTTATCCTTTCCCCCCTCACAACCAAGACTCACTGAGAGGCTAATGGTGTCTTCTCTAGGGGAGGATAATTGTTCATCAATAGGCTCGTCCATATGGAGACTGCTTGCCGGGGGCGCAAAGCTTAAGGGAGCAAAAAAATCTGGTCTTCCCTCTTGGATTTCCAACTCCAAAGCCCCAGACATGTTTTCCATTTCACATTCAGAGTAATGATCTGAGGATTCAGAACACTCCTCGACCTCCCAGGAGCTCTCATCCAAGTCACCAGACCAAGGCTCAGATAGACCTTTGGAAATCTCAAACACACTGTTGCAAATTTGATTGCTACTTTTTAGGTTTCCCTCAATCCTCTCTCTCGTCCCTACTTCAAGGGGGTCGCCTGTATTGGCGGCCTAAATGTTTTCAGCAATGTTTGGCTCAGGTTTGGAAGTGTTAGGGATTTTGGTCCCGTTTTTCCCCATTGTTTTTCCTTTGTCTTTCAACTAAGGCTCCTCAACGGTGCTCTTTTTCTTAATTAAAGGACAAAATCTCCTAATATGCCCTTCATTCCTACAGAGATAGCAGGCATTCAACCCGCCCAAGATTTCAAGCCCACACAAAATATCCCCACTTTCAAGCTTTATGAGCAATGCATCAGGTAAGTCCACCCCCGGTAAGATGGCGACAAGGGCCCTATCATCCGCATGGGGTAGGGCAGACCTGGTTTTATCAAATCTAAGAACCTTTCCATATGGTTCGAACAAGAGCAGAATGAAGGCCCAAAGTCTTGGAGGCACGTTTTTGATTGTCAGCCATCTAGGGCTCGACAAGGCAAGTACTTCTTCATTTTGGGCCTTCGGTGACCATGCCATCACCCGAAATATATTGTTTCCAATATTCCAGAATTCCCTGTTTAGGGTTTTTTTTTGCATTTCATGGCTTCTAAGAAAGATGACATAAAGACCTCTCTGAATCATTTGACAGTAAGAAAAAGAGATCCCTAGCTTTTTCCCCCAAACGTTTGCTAGCCATTCATCCATATATTTGTGAGCCGGGACCTTGTTTGTGTCCACAGTTGCTAAAAAAATTGCTATGTTTTTTAATTTTGAATCATGATCACACAGAGCCTCTACCAATTTTTCATTAGGAACTAGGACATCAAGTTTATGGAAACCGGGATGGCACTTACCTCTTTCAGTTTCTCCATAATTGCTGCACCTGCTTTCTTGCACTGTGAAACCCACACCAGTCGGGAGCGACTCCCCTTCGCCAGCAATCGCCATCAATAATGTCTCAAAAGGACATGGGTTGGAAGTGAATGACCCCGCTAGGGTCTTTTCCTTCTGAACCATTGCCTGGGGGATCCTTCTCCCCATTCATCTTCCTTTAATCCCGAGCCCACTTTGCATGAGCGGCAACAAATAGGGTGCACACGCCACCACAAGCAGATCCACGGAGGAATGCAGCCAGCACAACCACACAACCAGGGTTAAACACGAAGGAGG
>VDFB02179234.1:80092038-80113366 GCA_007258455.2 Sequoia sempervirens
ATTATTAAGAGGGTTCGGCCGAACCTAGGTTCTACTGAACCGCTAATTGGTTCGGTCGAACCAATAGGTTCATACAAACCCCTAAAATCAAGTTTTTTGCCATGCATTCATTTTTTGTGAGTTTTCCTTCCTCACTTCAATTGTAAACCACTATTGTGGCTTCACCCAAAACCATAGTGTTCATCTTACACCTTGGATGGGATCTATTTGGCCGTTACTTTTTGGGAAGGTTTTAAAATGACTTAAGCCCCATCACTTCGTCTAGGTTGGGTCCCCTTTTGTTTTATCATTTTATTTCCTTCGCCTGACTTTATTTTTTCGAAGTCTTTTGTTGGTCCCATGTTCCCTCGTTAAAACAACTTATGTCATTATTTTTCGTCGGCCTACTAATGTCTCCTTATTCCTTTAGGGGAGAGGGCCCAGTAGTCGTGCAGGCTAACTTTCTTAGCATGTAGCAATTGACTAGAATATCATAGAACCTTCATTTTATTTTTAAATGTACACTGGTCTCTTATTTATCTATAACTAAGGTTTGGAGGCGTGACTCATCATGCAACTTCCCACATCGGCAGATCTTTTGAGAAGTGTCTAAAATTTGACTGTTTAAAGGTTTGACCAAAACTTAATAATGGAACCCCCAATAGTTGAACCAAAAAGATATCATTTGTTGCTTGTAGAATATGATATTTTTATTTAAATTAAAATTAATATACAACCTAAGTAGACCAAATACTTATTGATAACCATAAATCTTTGATATCTCTACATTTTATATTCAACACATGTGGACTAATAGTTGAACACAAAAAATCTATTTGTTGTTATAAAAACAACACATAATTATTTAAAATACAACTTATATTGAACAAAAATGGACCAATAGTTGAACACTAAAACTTTTTTGAAAATCCTTCACATTTAATGGGAAATACATGTTATTTATTGTGCTCACCTTTTATATTTGTGATAGGAAAAACTATTAATATTAAATTATCCAATGCTTGTACATTGCTACCCCAATTGTTGTACACATAAGAACAATATTTTTTCACTATGATAACAATACTTGTTTAAATGAGTGTCTTATTTTATTAAATGAGCATTTTATTTTTTAAATGATATACTTATAGTGGAGAGTTGTGATATTTTATTTGAAACAAAAAAATACTTATTTCACTTCTTCATGAATGTATATATGTTTTTTTCATATAACATTTAGAGGTTCTCATGTGTTCAAGTATGGGTCCATTTTTTATCAACATTTGGTTTTTTCTTTATTTACATTTGGACTATTTATTTACAATATATAGTATAAATATGTGGTAAGACTGGGTATTATCATCACAATTGAGTGCGCCCTCTCCCCTAATAATTTTTTTTATTTTGCACCCTGCACGACTACTGGGCCCTCTCCCCTAATAAATGTTTTTATTTTGCAGAGGGACAAGTTCGCATGGTCATAGATCAATCGTCGTGTGATCTCAGTTGTTCCCTGCCATCCCACGATGACCCCACCACACTGTCTTTGTTGATCGCAATATCATGGGCGAGCACCATGTGTCTCATTCGGTGAAGCTGAAGGAATGATAAATACTTTGATGCGTCTTTAATAAATTATGTTGTGGGTTACTAAAGCAGTTATAAGATGCATGCATTTTAAATCAACGGAGATGTTATAATCTCGGTAGAAAGGTGCTCGATGGTTAATAACAGGATTGCCGATGGTTGACATCCACGGTTGCCCACCATCGCGTGATCAAAAGTTGTGAGGTCTTTATTGATTGCGATATCACGGGTGGGCGCCACGTGGATCTCCTTGGAAATGAGTAGTATGGTGGGCCCCTTATTGCCACGATGGAGACTGTCAGTTTTCTTTGAAGGAAGTCATCTGATGATCTCACCAACAGGAAGGATCGACGACTAATATTTGAATCTGCATCAAATGTGATTAGAGTCATTCATGCAGTGCGCGAGTAAGCTTTAATAGCAGCCATGACATCTACTGCCATGGTTTGATCGAAATAAAGAAACTATTCTTCTACTTTTGGTATCACAAAGAATTCAAAACATATTAAATGGGGATTATCGGTGGATATGTTTTGTATAAGGATTTGATAAGTAGTATTGGGTTAGAATACATGTCAAGATGCAATTGTAAAGCAATGTTCTCAAGGATCTTATATGTTATGTGTTAAATCTGTCATAAACCCTTAGATGTTTATGAATTTGACTCCCTCAATGGATATATGGCACTAATGTAAGTTGTACGAATTTGTATGCTTCAGTATTTTTTTTGTCTTTACCTAGTGCTTGCTAAAAATTGAAAATCAATGACTATTTTACACTGTGGAATGTGTTGTAGTTATCGCATGCTCCAAATAGTTGATATTACTGATAAAAAATCAATTCTATTTAGTATTATGCTATTATGTTGAGCTATTAAATGAGATTATTTTTTTTTGTTAATGTTTTTTACGATAATGGTGCAAAGGTTATAAACACATTAAGGGATCACACTCCTGGGTCTTGCAGAGCCCAAAGTGTAGGAGGTCTTTAAAATCCTCATTAGTTGGTCCAGGTCCTTTGAGCTTCCCTTGATTGGAATTGGAAATTCCATAGGTAAATTAGAAGACCAACTTGGTTATAGTAAAAATAACCAACAGGTAGAGGGGAAAGAGATAGAGGGATTCAGTGAGAGAGAGAGACAGAGGGTAGAGGGTTAAAAGTAGAGGGGAGGGAGATAAGAGTGAGTGAGAGAGAGAGAGAGACTTGAGAGAGGGAGAGGGGGTAGGAGGGTGAGACTTGAGAGAGAAAGGAAGGGAGGGATGGAGTGGGAGAGAGATAGAGGGTAGAGGGTTTAAGGGTTTAGAGTTTAAGGGTTAATGGTTTAGGGTTTAGGGTTAAAGGTAGAGGGTGCTGGTTTTTTTTTACACTGTAACTAGGTTGGTCTTCTAATCTACCTATGGGATCGCCAATTCCAATCAAGGGTAGCTCGAAGGACCTAGACCAACTGAAGAGGACTTTAAAAAGCCTCCTGCACTTTGGGCTCTGCAAGACCCGGGAGGGTGATCCCTTAATGTGTTTACAACCTCTGCACCAATATCATAAACAAAATTAACGCATAATAGATAATCCCATTGAATAGCTCAGCACAATATGATAATATTGAATAAAATTGGTTGTTCACCGATAATATCAACTATGTGGAGCATGAGATAACTACAACACAATCCATAGTAAAATATAGTCATTAATTTGCAATTTGTAGCAAGCTCTAGGAAAAGGAAAACAATTATTGAACTACACAAATAAGTACAACTTAGATTAGTGCCATATATCCATTGCAAGAGTAAAATTCATAAGCATCTAAAGGTTTATGATAGATTTAATACATAACGTATAAGATCCCTGACAATATTGCATTACAATTTCGTCAGTATGCATTCTCACCCAATACTACTTATCAAATACTTATACAGAACATATCCGCCTATAATCCCATTCAAGAATTTTAATTAATTCCTTGAATTAAAGCTAAAATAAGGATTATACACACCACAACAGTGAGATGAATAAAATAACCCTTAGTCATCTTATTCAAAATTTGGATATGCATGTACAGTGGAGAGACATGAGTTTGAATTTATCATTTCAACTCAAATGCTAGTACTGTTATACAACATTAAATACCCATGAATTCAAAACCGATTACAGAATAACTCATAACCTAAATTGTATTTCTCTCTAAAACCATTGAACTTTACAATTTTTTTCTCTGCAACTTCACCTAGACTCGACCAAAAATTATCTAACTTTCTAACCCGTACTTGTAGCCTTGAAATCCTTCTTATAGAAAATGGAGCAAACAAGCATCGGGCCAGAAAGTACACATGTCACCAGCCAGTTGGCACACTTGGTGATATTCCAAAAATTGTTACAACAGCCATCACCTTGGAGAATATTCTTGTTCATCATGTCAGCTAAGAAAAGTTGATGTAACAACAAAAAACCACAAGAAATCCGCGCCGAGAATGCCATCAAAGAAAAACTGGAAACCATTATAACCGTAGCATCCAATTTACCACCTATTAGTAGTCCATTCCTTTTACTCTACCTCAGTCAAATATTTAGTTACCCATTTCTGGTATTCTTCATCAGTCGGCCACTCAAAATTAATCACCTCATTCACCTTGGTATTATAAGGTGTGTATTTTACCACTACCCAATTTGCATCTCTTTCAAAAGCTTCCAAAAATGAGAAGGTACTAATAATTTTATCCATACAACTCACCAACAAGTCATAATCTGACTCATCACAAATTAATTTAATTTGATCATTGATGACTTCACTTGGTTGATCCTGCCACTGCTGGAGTGACCTGATTTTCCCCTGCTCATCAATTATATTTGGTAATAATGTGTTACCCCAATCATTAAAATTCTTCACCAATTCCCTGATCTTCCTACTCAAATCATCTAGTAGGGTCTGAAAACCTTGCAATGATTTAACCAACACTTGAGTAGGCTTTAATGATTGGGGCCTATTATTTGTATCAAACCTTGAAGCCTTATACATGACATCCAAATCACTGGCCCTAGGGATCTAATTTTCAATCAATGGTATCACTACTTCTTGATCCCTATCAATATTCTTTATTACATCTAACAACAAAGAATATAAAGAATGTATAGATAGCAATTTACTATCAACCTTTTCATTTAAATGTCTCAAGACAGTAGTAACAATCTCCTTTTGCTTTGAAAGAGATCCCTCCTAACTTACCTTCAATGATGTCTACAATTCATCAATTATTTGCAAGATCTACTTCTTTGTAGGATCAATAGAGCACTCTGTTTCTTTATCAATTTGTTCTAAAGGAGGGGTGAGAGAAAGATTCTGACTGGGAGACCCTAGTGTGGAAATAATTGGAGAAGCAAGAGGCACTGACCCTGCTATGGATGGTAATGTACTAGTCCCTGGAGCACTTGATGTCTCCCCAATCTGTTTATACCTAAACCTTTCCACCTCAGTCTGCAACTCAACATTCCTTTGTTGCATCTTGTTGTATTCCTCAATCAAAAGGTTATATTTCTCTAATAGGCTCTTCTTTTTAGCCTCCTCCCTTTCAACAGTCTTTTGGGCCAATTTGGCTACATTCACAGTCAAATTAGTGGCCTCAGTGGTTGAGGTCTTTGAAGCTCTCTTTATTATTAATCCTCCTCTAAAATTTGGATTAATATCTATAACATTTGGCTTTCTTCTTTGAGGGGCCAATTCCCAAATTGCCAAAGTTTCACATTCCTCACTAAAGGAAAAATCTTGCAATGTTGCCTTGACTTCTTCTTCAGAGTCTTGCAAAGGATGCTTGGACTTTAAAATAGCATTAAATGCTACAACATCTGCAATGTCCCATTCAGGTAGAATCAACACACCAGCCTAACTCACTAGTCTTCTTCCCTCTTTAGGAGTGATGTTCTTAAATTCCTCCATTAATTCAACTTTTACCTCCTCATCATTATCCTGGTCTAACCTGTCAAGACTTAGTTCTCTTCTCTTCTTACATTTCTCTTGATATTCTTCAAATTTCATCCTCCATACCAATTTCAAGAATACAGGAGTTTTTACAAATGTATTGTCATCTAGAAACCCCTTACATGCTTCCATTCTTGCATCTTGTACACTTTTTCCTTTCATATCTAAATCAGATAGAACCAATTCAACTGGCCTAGGAGGGGAAAGCATACCAACCTACATGTCTTGATCAGTTACAATAATTTCATCCATCAGATCCTCCTGTGGTTGATCAATTCTTTGTATTTTAGGGCTTGGCTTGAATGGTGGTGATGAGGGACTGTCTTCTGGTGATAATTCTAAATCAATGGTTTTAATTGCCCCAGGCACTTCGAATTTTGGACTTGGTTGTGAAGGAAACTTCATTATTTGCTTTCCTTTTCTATCCATTTCCTCTTCATCACTGTTATCATCCTTTTTCCTCTTGTAAATAGGCCACCTTTTGGTAGGTTGGTATGCTAGCCTTGTTTCAATTAGCCTAGCACCTTGTTCCTGTACACCCAGACTTAGTTCTAAATTTATCTTTTTGGTCCTCAATGTGCCCATAATTTCCTTGAATTTCTCCATTAGAAGGTCAATCTTCTTATGGTATGGATTGAACTCCAACAATGGATTATACTTCAAATCCATCTTATGCACAATATCTAATAGCTTATCATAATCTATCCATTTCTCCTTGTTCAACTCCTGCCTATTTAGATCAAATCCTCAGGAAAGTTGAACTCATGCACAAATTTTCCAACCTTTATTCTTTGTCTGAAAAGGGAAAAAAGCCCTCAGGATCATGATGCCACTTTGGACCACACCTCAAATGGTAATCATCAAAGAATTTCTCAAAATTCACCCAGCCTCCTTTTGAAAAGGAAAAATCAGACACCACTGTATAATCAGGGAAAAATGTTCCCTTACCCCTCCCTATGAGGTTGTCCTCATGGATACAACCTATTTGCCACATAACTTCTGCAAACCCCACTCTTGGTGGCACATTGTCTGGCAATATATGGGGGGTTCCTTGAAGATCATGTACTCTCAAAACAGTGTTGACTGGGTATGGGATAATGTCACCCCAGTTATGGAAAACTTTCAATTATGGCTTCCTCCCTTTTGGCCTAAGGAAATCATGCAATTCCTCAAGGATCATGGGTACATTCACCATCAGTCTAGCCCTCAGTCTAGAAGCAAAGCAATTATCAAATTGCACATAACTGGTGCTTTCCTTATTGCAAGATAAATTTGCAGCCCATAATTGTACTGGCAATCTTTCTCCATCAATCGATTTCCTTAATTCCATCTTTTCAAAGAAAAATTCAGCATTCTTGAACAAGAACATATGCATTAGCATAGAATACTAGAATAATTGAGTGTCAGTATCATTTTCTGCAACTTTGACAACCCTTCATGTATCCTCTCAGCCAAGAAAGAGGCAAAGTCATATGTCACAGAGAAGTTAGGGTGTTGTATTTGCACCCCCATTAACATGTATGCAATAGGCATCACCGCACTAGGACTAAAACCCAAAATCTTACACAATGAATAGAAGGTGGCCAAGAAATGATTTGCAAAATAGTTTAATCTGAAAGGTTCCTGGTCACTAGGGATGATATGAAATCGTGAACCTCCTGCCCTAGCCATATGAGGTGGAAGCAACTTAGCTCTAAAAAGAGACTTTAATTTTGCATATTGTTGCTTCATTTCTTCAAGATTGATAGGAACCAAGTCTTCACTCGGTTCACTCAAGTCAAAAATCTGTTGGACCTCTTCTCTATTAACGCTCAACATAACCTTTCCATCATTATCCCTGATTACCCGTGTGACAGGGTTATATCTTGCAACGACTTCCCTAAGTAAGTCTATGTCAGGGAATACGTTTGGGATCACCAAATTTCCCAAATCATACATCCAACCATTTGAAAAGGGGTGAGGAAAATTCCTCTATCCATACAATAATATGAACATTTCCAAGCCTGTGAGAGGAAACCTAGCATCGGCAATGTTAGAGAAATTATATACTAACCCTTCCCCTAGGATTTTCCCTTGCATTAGAACCAATCCCTTCTTCCTATCATTCGTTGAGCAGGGAAATTTATCCAGGAAATCATCGTACAGGTTTCTTTTTAAATAGTCAACTTGGCAAGAATGTTGCTTTGGTGGTGCCATCTTGGACAAATTAGGGTCTTTTTACAATTTCACACTTCGAATAGCTAGGACTAACCAGAGATAGGAAATTACAGAACAAAACACTACAATTTCTCATAACTATAATTAAACTATAGCCCTAACACGTTTATCAACAAGCTCAATGACAAGAACAACAAATCTTTTCCCAAATTCAAGTGTAGAATGATTGGGAAACACATAAATTAACTCATGGATTTGTTTGCAGAAGTCCCAAATTCTGGCTGCAGAGATTCATAACTTCACTTTCGGCTCTGAAACTGCTCCATAAAATACTTGAATGCTTTGTGATACAAATAAAATATGAGAATTGATTATATCTCGATCAAATCATGCCTACAAATGTCTCATCTGCAATTAAAGCTCACTCGTGCACTGCACAAATGGCTCCAACCATATTTGATGCAGATATAAATTTTAGCCGTCCACATGGCAGTCCCCTGTGATATCGCAATCAACAGATATCCTGCAACTTTGGATCACACAATGGTGGGAAACCGTAGATCTTGAGCATTTGTGATCTTGTTCCTTCAACACAATCGCCAGCCTTATTATTAACCGTCGAGCATTTTTTTATCAAGATTATAACATATCCACTGATTTAAAACATGTGCACCTCAAGAACACTTTAGTAACTCGACTTTTAATGTATTAAGGGCAAATTAATTTACCACAGTATTTCCTTCATTCCTTCGGCTTCATCAGATGAGACACTTGGCACCCACCCGTGATATCGCGATCAGTAAAAACCTTGCATCTTTCAATCAAGCGATGGTTGGAAACCATTAAGATCTTATGACAATTGATCGATGATCAACCAAACTTATCACCTTCGGCCTCACTAGATAGGACATGTGGTGCCCACTCGTGATATCGTGATCAACCAAAGTGGTGTGGTGGGGTCATTGGGGGATGGCGGGGAGTGGCTGAGAACAAACAATAGTTGATCAACGGTCGCACGAACTTCATCCTTCTGCAAAACAAAACATTTATTAAAAGGACAAGAGGACATCACTAGGAAGATGGTAAACAATGACATAAGTTTTTTTTAAATGATGAAACACGGGGCCAACCAAGACTTAGGAAAATAAAACCCTGCAGAGGAAATAAAATATTAAAACAAAGGGACTCAGCCTAGACAGAACGATAGGACATAAGTCATTTTAAAACCCCTCAAAAAGTAACATTGAAATAGATCCCAACAAAGGCATAAAATAAACACAAGGGTTTTATATGAAAATAAAGCTAAAACCACCAACCCAGGGAAAATTTTGACACCATGAAAGACCAGTAACACCAGGAAAGGGAGGAATGGAACATAAGGAGCAAAAATATAAAGTTCCATCAGAGAGGAGAGAGATAGAGGGATTGAGTGAGAGAGAGACCTAAGAGAGGGAGAGGGGGTAGGACGGAGATTCTTGAGAGAGAGAGAGGGAGGGAGTCAGAGAGAGATAGAGGGTGGAGAATTTAAGGATTTAAGGGTTAAGGGTAGAGGGCTAAGGGTAGAATGGAGAGACTTAGGAGAGAGAGAGAGAGAGAGAGAGAGAGAGAGAGAGAGAGAGAGAGAGAGAGAGAGAGAGAGGGAGGGAGTACTAGGAGAGAGATATAGGGGTAGAGGGTTTAAGGGGTTAAGGTAGAGGGGAGAGAGATAGAGAGGAGGAGAGAGAGAGACCTAAGAGAGGGAGAGGGGGTAGGAGGGAGAGACTTGAGAGAGAAAGAGAGAGGGTACAGGTAGAGGTTAGAGGGTTTAAGGGTTTGGGGTTTAAGGGTTAAGGGTTCAAGGTTATGGGTAGAGGGGAGAGAGATAGAGAAATTCATTGAGAGAGAGAGGGAGGGAGTGGGAGAGAGATAGAGATTACGAGAGGGTTTAAGGTTAAGAGTTTAGGGTTAAGGGGAGAGAGATATAGGAGTGAGTTAGAGAGAGACCTAAGAGAGGGAGAGGGGGTAGCTAGGATATTAAAGATACTTGAGAGAGAGAGAGGGGGAGGGAGTGGGAGAGAGATTGAGGGAGGGAGGGTTAAGGGTAGAGGGTAGATGGTTTAAGGGTTTAGGGTTAAGGGTGGAGGGGAGAGAGATAGAGGGAGTGAGTGAGTGGGAGAAGAACTGAGAGGGAGAAGGGGTAGGAGGGAGAGACTTGAGATAGAGTGAGTGAGTGAGAGTGAGAAAGAGACCTGAGAGAGGGAGTGATGCTAGGAGGGAGAGACTTGAGAGAGAGAGAGAGAGATAAAGGAAGGGAGGGTTAAGGGTAGAGGGTAGAGGGTTTAAGGGTTTAGGGTTTAGGTTTAACGGGAGAGAGATCGAGGGAGTGAGTGAGTGAGAGAGATACCTAAGAGAGGGAGAGGGGGTTGGATATTGAAGATACTTGAGTGAGAGAGAGAGAGAGGGAGGGAGTGAGAGAGAGATAGAGGGAGCGAGGGTTAAGGGTAGAGGGTAGATGGTTTAAGGGTTTAGGGTTAAGGGCAGAGGGGAGAGAGATAGAGGGAGTGAGTGAGTGAGAGAAAGACCTAAGAGAGGGAGAAGGGGTAGGAGGGTGAGACTTGATATTGAGTGAGTGAGAGAGAGACCTTAGAGAGGGATTGGTGCTAGGAGGGAGAGACTTGAGAGACAGAGAGAGAGATAAAGGAAGGGAGGGTTAAGGGTAGACGGTAGAGGGTTTAGGGTTAAGGGTTTAGGTTAGGGGGGGGGGAGAGAGAGTGAGTGGAGTGAGTGAGAGAGAGACCTAAGAGAGGGAGAGGGTAGGATATTGAAGATACTTGAGAGAGAGAGAGAGGGTGGGAGAGAGATAGAGGGAGGGAGGGTTAAGGGTAGAGGGTAGATGGTTTAGGGGTTTAGGGTTAAGGGTGGAGGGGAGAGAGATAGAGGGAGTGAGTGAGTGAGAGAAAGACCTAAGAGAGGGAGAAGGGGTAGGAGGGAGAGACTTGAGATAGAGTGAGTGAGTGAGTGAGTGAGTGAGTGAGAGACCTAAGAGAGGTAGTGGTGGTAGGTGGGAGAGACTTGAGAGAGAGAGAGAGAGAGAGAGATAAAGGAAGGGAGGGTTAAGGGTTGAAAGAGACCTAAGATAGGGAGATGGGGTAGGATGGAGAGACTTGAGAGAGAGAGGGAGGGAGGGAGTGAAAGAGACATAGATGGAGTAGGGTTTAAGGGTAGAGGGTAGATGGTTTAAGTGTTTAAGGTTTAAGGGTTAAGGGTTTAGGGTTTCGGGTTAAGGGTAGAGGGAAGTGTTGGTTTTATTTTACAATGTAACTAGGTTGGTCTTCTAATCTACCTATGGAATTTCCAATCCCAATCAAGGGAAGCTCGAAGGACTTGGACCAATTGACAAGGACTTTAAAAAAGCCTCCTACAATTCGGGCTCTGCAAGACCCAGGAGGGTGATCCCTTAATGTGTTTACAACCTCTGCACCAATATCATAAACAACATTAACAATAACAGATAATCTCATTTAATAGCTCAACATAATAGGATAATATCAAATATAATTGTCTATTGATCGATATTATCAGCTATTTGGAGCATGAGATAAATACAACACAATCCCAAGATAAAATAGGTCATTGATTTGCAATTTTTAGCAAGCTCTAGGTAAAGACAAACAAATACTGAATCATACAACTTAGATCAGTGCCATATATCCATTATGGGAGTCAAATTCATAAGTATTCAAGGGTTTATGATAGATTTAACACATAACATATACGATCCCTGATAACATTGCATTGCAACCTCATCAATATGTATTCTAACCCAATACTACTTATCAAATCCTTATATAGAACATATCCGCCTATAATCCCATTTAAGCATTTTAATTAATTGCCCTTGTCAACAAATGATAGGAAGAAGGGATTGGTTTTGATGCAAGGAAACACCCTAGGGGAGGGATTAGTGTATAATTGTTCCAACATAGCTTGATGGAACACTGGAGCTTTGCTCATGCTTGGGAAACCTTTCACCAAAAGATGCCATGAATGCACATTACCCAAAGTATGCTTTAGGACCTCCATGCATACAAACACAAGAATTGTCATTATCATCTTGCAGAAGTGGTACCTAAGATGATGGTACTACCCCTCCCTTGGACATTGCTCTCTTCTTACAATTGGATACATCGGTCCTCCTTTTGATTTTTTCAAAAAGATATGAAATGATTTCTAAGCAATGCCTTATTGGGTCAATGAGATCACCAAAAGTCTAGGACTTGTCAAATGAAGGTATATTATTGACACCTATCCCTTTGCTATTCACTTGTTAGGACTTAGTAATGACTATCCAAAGAGAAAATGAGATAGTGGCAACAACCATTTATATTATTTATCTCACTACAATCCATTTCATGGCTATAGTCATGTTGTCACCTAGTGTAGATTTATTTTTTCAAATTCATAGATAACATGAAGACAAACCTGTAGCCTTTAATGGTACTTCTCTTATTCATGTCTATGCTTTGTTCCCTTGAAGAACCATGATTTATGATGGTTTTTATGTTGAATATCTTCATTAAAACACCCCTGTGCAAGTATATTCCTTCACTATTATAGCTTATTGCTGGAATGGATGATCAATGGTATGAAAAGGTAAAAATACAATTGTGCTTTGCTTCCTTCACTACTTCTTGTTGATTGTTTATTGTTGTTCATATGCACTTGTACCATTGTATTGCTTGATGTCCTACATGAACCTACATGGCTGTCTTGTAGCATAACCTCATAGTTTTTGTTCATATACACTTGTACTATGGCCTTGGCTTCCAAAATGAGACCTCTCTTGAATCATAACTGGTTAATTGTCATTTGTAACTTTTTGTTTCTTGTATGCAATCATGATCCATGTTGGATCAATCATGATGACCAAAACCCCTACATGAAAGGTTATGAGAATAGAAATTGTATCTCGATCACATGATATGAGGGTTCCATTACTGTCATAAACCTCTTGTAATGACATGTTTTCAATAGGCATATTATCTGTGTCAACTAGAGTTGATGTTTCTTGAATGTCTTTTCCTTTTATTCCTTTCCTTGAAACATCACGCATTGAATGTTATCTGGCAACTTGTTCGCCTATTGTTTGATTGTGAAGGCCTTGAATAGAGCCTTGTGCAACTTTAGATTTTGTTTTTGTTGTTGTCCTTCATGAGACCATTGTAGCATGCATTATTGGTTGTCCTTAACAATGACAATGACCTTTACCTATTGCATTCACTTTCACCAGTACACCCATGAATGAATAATATCAATCCCCTTTTCCTCTTGTAGCTCTTGCAAAGGTGTTGTCCTTGTACTTTTATCATGACCTTGATTCAACCATTGCTCTTATTTTGTTATGTGTAATAAATACACATAGTCTCCTCATTTTCTCTTTATTGGACAACCACCTATCACATATGTGGGTGACCTAACAACTCACCTTCCTATGTGATGTGTGATTGTCCAATAGGGTTATGGTGAGAAGGGCTTGACAACAACTTGAAATGATTCCTCCTTGTTTAAAAGATGCATAATTGAACTTGATGCATCTATGAAGTCACTTCCTTTATAAACAGATCATGGATCTTCTTAAGAAGATTGAAGGACATATCAACACAGTATGTTGCATCATTTGAATCTGTCCTTTCATGTCCTGTCTTATGTTACTAGTCTTTTATGGTATTGGGAAAATCCTAAGGTTGGGTTTTTTCTTTGACTAAATCCCTCTATCTCTCTCCCCTCTACCCATAACCCTAGACCCTAAACCCTTAACCCTTAAACTCCAAACTCGTAAACCCTCTACCCTCCACCCTCTCTCTCTCTCTCTCAAGTCTCTCCCTCCTACCCCCTCTACATCTCTTAGGTCTTTATCTATCTCTCACTCACTCCCTCTATGTGTCTCCCTCTACCCTTAAACCCTTAACCCTTAAACTCTAAACCCTCTACCCTCTACGTTGAACCCTCTACCCCATATCTCTCTCCCACTCCCTCTCTCTTTCCCTCTCTCTGTCAAGTCTCACCCTCCTACCCCTTCTACCTCTCTCTCTCTCACTCACTCTTATCTCCCTCCCCTCTACCCTTAACCCTATACCTTCTACCCTCTACCCTTAACCCTCTACTCTATATATCTCTCCCACTCTCCCCCTCTCTCTCATTGAATCCCTCTATCTCTCTCCCCTCTACCCATAACCCTAAACCCTTAACCCTAAACCCTTAAACCCTTTACCCTCTACCCTTAACCCTATCTCCCTCTATCTCTCTCCCACTCCCTCCCTCTCTCTCTATCAAGTCTCTCCCTCCTAGCACCACTCCCTCTCTTAGGTCGCTCTCTCTCTCTCACTCAGTCACTATATCTCAAGTCTAAAATTTTGAGGAATTTTTTCTCTGCCACTTGAACTGGGTCTTCATTTTGAAACCCTTGTCCCCATGAATTAGTAGGGTTTTATTCCCTAGAGCACGCAAATGTTATAATTTTAGGTTGACCTGCTTGGTCAGTCATCGAACCCTTAAGTCACCTCTTGAACCATTCGGCATGTCAGTTCACCAGCCCCATTAGCCCGAAGAACTGGTCATCATTTTCCCACCGCATTATGTCTTCTCCTAAAGTTGGGTTTTAATTTTAATCCGGTGATGTAAGCCTAAACCATTAACCCCAGTGGTCATGTCACTAACAGCTTAGCCAAATCCTTTCATTAAATACTAATCATGCAATGTGTAGGTTTTTCAGATTCAAATATATGGGAGAAGATCTCGACCATACCTCGCCAGCTCGTAGACCTAAGGTGTCGGTCTGTTATGTAATAACCCTCCTCTTACTGGTAGGATTTAGTATTTTTCAATGCAGTTGTTTGCTACTTGTGACGATGATGATATTGTTTGATTTGGTTAGTTAGACGTTAGATGATGCTATTGTTACATTATGGACATGATTATTTTGTATGACAGTATGATTGGTCATATTAGTTGATTTTCAAAATTATATTATGATGCAATGATTTAATGAATTATGTCATGAGATGAAATTGTTAGTTTAGAAATGTTATTTTATTAGTTAAATTATAATTGTTAGGATAGGTGTGATGAAGGACAATATAGCATCATTCATTCGCGAGTGCCCTGCTATGTTGCGATTCCTTCTCACAATGCAGTACTTTGATTTAATGTTTGGTGATTATATATATATGTATGCACATGTACACAACTCCGTTTGAATGCAGGATTTGCAGGTATAAGTCTCGATTCCACCTGCTTCGGCAGGACAGGGCAAGCACCAATAACCCAACGGTTAAATGTTGAAACAGAGGTGACAATGAAGTCCTCCCGTTCCATGATGTCAGGTCATCTCATTTGTTCAGTATAGTTGATTTTTATGTAATTGTCGTCATTGTGTGTTGTGTTATGTGTTTTGTCTTATTTTTATTTATGATGGCATTTATAGTTATGATTTATCTTAATGATTGAAATAAATTATTTAATTTAATGTTGGTATGTTATTTGTTGTGGTGTAATCGATTTTGATGATGGAAGTAATTAGTTGTTTCAATGTTAGATTTAAATTATATTAGAATATTTAAATGATTTAATTATTTTTAAAAAAATCATATATTGTAATTAAAAAAATAATAATTAAAAATGAAATATGGCTTAATTATTTTAATCAATTAATCGGTGGTGGATAATTATGAGAATAATTTATTTAAAATAAATATGTAATGTGAGGTGCAAGAAAAGTTGCAAAAAATAGGAATTAAAGCAATAAAGCAAATAAAAGAATAAAAAGATTGTATGAACCAATAGGAATAGAGATCTGGAAAAAAAGCCAGCTTTTAAAGAATTGATTTCCTTTTAATTTTGATTTTTAGAGTTTTGAAGGGATGGACAATATAATTTTATTTGATTAAGAATTTTAAAAAGGTTTTTCAGACAGACATAGATTTTTGTTACAGAAGTGGTGCAAGGGAGGAGCTTGGTATTCTAAAATTTTAGAAAGGGGTATTGAAATCTTCTGTTGTATTTGGAGGAGAATTTTAGAGAGAGATTGTCAATCTGTTTCTGGTGAATGTTCTGGGGAGTCTTTTGAACAAAGGGTCAGATTCGAGTTCGAACACGAAAGCTTGGAGAGAAGATTTGAAGCAGGAAGGAGGAGCTCTTCGGAAAGACCGTCAGAAACAATCTTCATCAGGTTCTCGAATAAGCGCAGGACTCCAGGTTTTAACCTACTCCTTCTCTCTGGTCTTCTGATTTAAGAAAACAATAAAATAATTAGTTTTTTTGCTGAAAAGAAAACCTAGAAAAGAGAAATTTTGTTGAACAGTGAAAATTACTAAAGGAATTAAAAAAAAAAAAAAGGATTGTTATATAAATTACTCTATGTATATTCTTTCAGATTGGCTGGGTGAAAATAATGTTGAGTTGTGAAAATAATCTATTTGTTATGTGCTTTCTTTAAATAAAAAAAATATGCATAATTTTCTTGAGAATGATTTACTCTACATTTATTAAAATAAATCTTTTATATATATATATATATATATATATATATATATATATATATATATATATATATACATAATCATATATATATATGTATATATATGTGTATATAATTTATATAAGTATTCTCTATGTTGTTCATCTCTTCTTTATAACTGAGTTATTTGTTTTTCTGAATTGTATTCATGATATTATATATATATATATATTTTGTATATATATATATATACATATATATATATAAATAAATTTATATATATATATATATATATATATATATATATATATTTCAGATATATATATACATATATATATATAAATAAATTTATTTTCGACAAAATTATTGGGTCGAATCATCGTGAATTCCGTGGATTAGTTTTTCTGGTCAATGGAAATTTTAAAATATATAAAAAAAAAATTAAATATAATTTTAAGGGTTTATGGGAATCGAAATTTTTAT
Organism: Sequoia sempervirens; assembly: GCA_007258455.2. NCBI lineage: Eukaryota > Viridiplantae > Streptophyta > Pinopsida > Cupressales > Cupressaceae > Sequoia > Sequoia sempervirens. The sequence continues at coordinate 80,108,706 of VDFB02179234.1, forward strand.
TTTAATTAAAAGTTGGGAGGAGTTGGAGGGTCGGCGCTGGGCCGTACCCCTAGCCCCGTCCCCACAGTGTATTGCGCATAGCAGTCATTATGACTGCTGTACGCAGTGTTGGGAGGGCCATCGGCCCTCTCCCATGCCTTTTGGGAGATGAAAAGCATTTCGTTTTATTTGATTTGATTTTATTTCTTTTTATATTTAATAAAATATATATATATAATTTAATTTCGTTTTATTTTTATTTTATTTTATTTTATTTTTTGGTTTGTTTTTAATAAAATTTATATATATATATATAAATTTATTTATAATAAAATTTAATTTGTTATAAATAATTTTGTAAATAAAATGTTAATTGGTATGAATGATTTTATGATTATATAGATTTCTGTGTGTTAGTTTAGTTGGGTTAGAACAGTATAAAAATGTTTTATGGTTATATAGATTTTTGTGTGATTGTTCAGTTCGGTAAGAACAATATAGAATATATGATGATTTTATATATATTAAATTATATATGTATACAATATTATTGTGTAAATATGAATATACAAAAATAGATAACGATTATTTAAGGAATATGATTAAGTTGAGTAAATTGGGATTTTGATTATGCAATCGAGTGAGTCATTTTCCTTAATTGTGAAATCATGCAGTCTTGTTATTGTCTTCCTTTCTTTATGGTTGTAAATTTTCACTCGTAATGTGGGAACCCTGTTGTCAAATTGTGAAAACCTTGTTCCAGAGGCTTGTTTTTAAAGTGTGATTCGCCTTGTTTATGCTCTTGAGCATTATTGCTTTTATGTGAGGAAGGGTTGAACAGTTTGTAAAGCTTCTGGTTATGGGTGATGTGAGAGGGTCAATGCCTCGCATGGTTCTTGATTTAGTATTATGTTCGTTATTTTATAGTTCAACCCTTGCCTAGTTTTGAGATATGTTAAGGGTCATAGGGAGAGTGGCTCTTCGTGGGCACCGGCGCCTCGGGTAAGAGGAAGTGCCAGGGGAACCCACGTAAGAGTAGTTAAACAAGTGATAACCTAAAAATAGAATTTAGGGGGATGGGTAGTAAACCATTAACAAGATAATGATGAAGCCTCATCCACCTGTTAGTGCTAGCATAGACTAAAAGGGACCGAGAAGGCCGTGGTTGGCAAGGTCATTGCCTTGTCATCACGAAAGGTTAACGACTCCGCATGAGTAACCCTATGGAGCGGCGCCTTGAGATAGGCTGTCAGGAGAACCATAGATGGAAGCGGCACCTTAACTTGGTTGTCTAGAGAATCCATGTAGAGATGGAGGCGGCACCTTGTGATAGGTTGTCTGGAGAATCCATGTGAAACCATGCGATGACACTCTCCACTAGACATCCTTGTTGTTCTTGTTTCTTGTTGCCTCTGGATATTGTTATTTTTATGTTGTTCTGATTATAGGGCTAAGGAATCCATAGGTGGGTGTCGGCGCCTCAGTTGGAGGAAGAGCCAGGGGATCCCATGAGAGTTATGTTATGACCCTCCCTACTTGACACCCGTCTGACTTGTTCTTGTCGCCTATTGGAATGGTGTATTGAATGGTTGATTTAGATTTATTATGGAATTGTGTCCTTTTTATTTTTTCAGATTTATTTGGAAATGTATTTTGGATGTTGTTATGGATCTTCTGGATATTGTATCTTTATGATGCCTTTGATTCTTCTGAATTTTTTCATGATTGTTAATTGATAGTACTTCATGTTATTGTGATGAGTTCTTAGTTTAACTTGTTATGTTTTGTGAACATGGGTGGTGGTTCATTATATGCTTGTGATGTACTTGTTTTGTATCATGTTGTTGTTGAGTCGGTTTGACATTCATGGTCCGGTTCACTTCCTCGTCACCTCTGAGCATGGGGGGTGAGTTACTTGTAATTCACATGGTTGGGTGGAACGTGCTCCGCACCCGTTGGGTTCCCCATCAGTGTTCTATCTTCTCAGCGTTTCTAGTTGGAGTTGTACCAGCATTCTCCTTGTAGTTCGTATTTCATTATACTTGTATCAATCCCCATGTTGGGAAATTCAATGTAATTCAATTATCAGAGTGTAATGTAATATTATAATGGTGATGTAATAGTTAGGATCATTTGTAACTCTATTAAGAGATTTATCATGGATTTTTTATGTGATGTTTATTGTTATCACATCACGGATTATTGGATGTACCATTGTTTATGGTTATTATTAAGTTAATGGTTATGTTGTAATCTTTATCTTTATTTATGTTTAGTTGTTGCGATGTAACCTCGCGTGCCCCAGAGAACTAAGTGTGTTAATGTTATGTAATGTGCAATGTGATTATGGTTTAATGTTATTGCATGTTTAATTTAATTGTTTAAAAAAAAATTATTTGCATTGTGTTTGTTCTCTGGGGTTTGCACGGCGGGCATTACATGTTATTTCACGTGAGGTCAGCAAAAGGAAGATGTGTGTCCTGTATGGAATGTGGGGCCCAATCCCCACTATTGAGCTCATAACCCGTTATTTTAGATCGACAACCAAGATCAAAAGCTAATGTAAATCTCTGTCGTTCCTCGGTAGTTCGTAGGAGGAAGATGAAGGTTGGTTAAAAGTCGCGAGGTCAACGAGATTGCGATGCATAGCTCCAGCCATTCAGTTTGCAAAGTGCATAGGAATTTCCGACATGGTAGTTAGTTTTCGAGATGGATTAATGCTATTGGTCATGAGGACAGTCAATGATGCTTCGTTGGATGTCAAACCAAGTTAGCCCGAGATAAACCGTTTGATCTGCCAACTCTTCAGGAGATCAGCGGACAATATTCAAAGTTGGAAAATGACACATGTTGGTCATTTTATCATACAACTGGTGAAGCATTAATGAATTATTCCTTGCTTTTGTAGTCACGTCGATCTCAATCTATGTGAAGATGTTGTTGTTGGCAATCATGAAGGGTGATCTGCGAATTCTCATGCAGCTCAAGTTAAACGGTGATAATACATATGCCACAAAATTGCCATATTTGCACATGCATTTTTACTAAGCATGGATGAAGGTTACCATTACCTCATACAATAAATACAAGAGGAATTAACTGCTAATTATGTCATTCTTGTAGCAGTTGGAGCACTTTCTGAGCTGAGTCTAACCAAGTTTGAGTGCTTGTCTGACAAGAGAAAATGAGTAAGTCAGTAAGGAGGTCTGTTCGTTTGAGCTCACAAAAGCTCAGTCCTACTATTCAGGAAGGTGCTTTGGTTGACAAGCCTAGGCTTGTGCCCACTAGATGTAGTAGAAGGTTGCAATTCCAGGACGTTGCTGCTCAACTAGTAGATGACAAAGGCAAGCAGTCAGTGTGTTCTATTACTAGTGTCGGTAGGAAAATAAGGTATGGGAATGGCTCCTTTGGATGCCAACACTCGCCCATTGACCTTACGAGCAACACTTCTGATGGTGCAACCGAGACCAACTCTGACTACTATCAGTATTTAGCCCACTTCAATCATGGTTTTCCCTCTGATGAGGAAGTGATATTTGTGCTACCATTGGCAGTTAAAACCCCAAGCGGATGGACTAGAACCATATTGGGCAAGGACAAGAAAGAAGAGGAGGCTAAGGTTTCCTCTCCTCCTCTAGCAACAACTAGAAGCAGGCGTGTATACCAAGGTCTAAGTGTTGCTAAGGGCAAGGCGGTGGGTAAATAAGAACTTGTTGTGTGGGATGTAAAATTTTGTGTTGATGATGTTGTTGTTGGTGGTGGTGGTGTTGGTTCTACGTGTGTGGCACATTTTGATGTCAATTGTGTGCCTTTGTGGAAATTTGGTTGCTTGGTTTTTTTTCATGGATAGTGACAAAGGGGATTTTGATGACAATTTGTGTTCCCTTTTCTAATAGTAGTTACAACTTTAGCTTTCCCCAGTTGCACTATGTTTTGAAGATTCAACGTGTGGGAAGTTTTGAAATCAAAGTCAAATGCAATGGATATTTTGTTCAAATGAAAATTTTTGGTGAAATTACATTTGAGCCTAAAGCTTGTTGCTCCCTTGTCATCTAAAAGGGAATTCAAGGCTCATTTGTAGGGAGAGAACTGATGAAAGCTCTAGCTAGGTTTTGAGTTGAATATATGGGTAGAAAGATAGGAATATAATAGATAGTTTGTTTTGAGTTTTGGATGAATATATAAAAATTATCTTAAATTGTATGTAGATATGACTTATAAGCATGAATAAATGTATAATTCTAATATATTTTCTCTCCTTATGTGGATTTGAGTGAATTTTGAATGAAATTTTAATGATGTTGTCATTCTTCTTTTGAGAATTTGTTCAATTGTGTGTCTATGTTTTTCCTTTGATTCAAGAAAATAAATTAAATGCTTATATGGAATCATAAGTTTACAATTATTTACAAAGGATTTGATAAGTAGTAATATATCAGAGAATTGAGCTCCATAATGCAAGTTATTATATGAACTCGTAGTCCATTCTATTAAATTCTCAGGTCATTTCTGCTAACGGTAAATGGGTAACTAAATATTTAAGTGGAGAAGAATAAAATAATAATATGTAAATGGGTCACTCACTCACTCCCTCTATCTCTCTCACCTTAACCCTAAACCCTAAACCCTAAACCCTTAAACCCTCTACCCTCTACCCTTAACCCTCCCTTCCTTCCTTTATC
>VDFB02179234.1:80113466-80149667 GCA_007258455.2 Sequoia sempervirens
TCTCTCTCTCATTTTCCCCTCTCCCTTTCCCCCTCTCTCTCTCCCTTCCCCCTCATAATTCTCTCTCTCCCCCCCCTCTCTCTCTCTCTCTCTCTCTCCCTTGGCCTCTATCTCCTCTCTCTCTCTATATATATATACTCTTTGTAGCCCTCCGCCTCCTAATTTATAGCGGGTATGTGTTGCTTTAAGATGAGATATGGAGTGTGAATCAGATATTGGATTTATAACATAAAATATTATTTAAAAATGTTTTCAAATTATATATTGAACCTGATTGGATATCCAAAACAAAATGGGATATCCCGTTGTGATTCTTTAACTTGGGCATTTGCTTTGTAGACAATGTACTGACAGCCAACCCATAAAAAAAGTCAACTCGGGATGGAGGGAGAGATGAGTGAATGAGAGAGAAAGTGAGAGGGAGAGATAGCTCAATAGATAGAGGGGGGAAGAGGGAGTGATAGTGGAGATATGGGAGATATAGAGAGTGACAGGGAGAGATATATCAATCACCCTCCCTATATCTCTATCTATTCATCCTTATCTCTTTATCTCTCTACCCCTCTCTATCTCTTTGTCTCCCTTTCTATTTGTATGTTTATCATTATCTCCCTCTCTCTATATTTTCTTCCCTATATTTATCTTTGTCTCCTTAAGTGTGCAATGGGTACATTGAAGAGGTCTCAAATGAGAATTATCATATCTTTAATCAAATGGTATGCTACCTTGAGCATAACTCCCCAAGGACACATGCCATCCTTGGATTGTTGACATGAAACAACCAATCAAAATTTAGTTTCTCTCTCTCATATTAATATATATAACTATTATATTAAATATATATTATATTAATTATATTGTGTATTATATAAAAATGTACTTATTATTAATTATTAATTATAATAATTTTATACGTACATTTAATAATTTTATTAAAGAATATAATATATAATTATAATAAGTTGAATAATTATATTATTTATTATGTAAAATATAGCTAATATATACTTAACTATATGGTAGAATATTAAAACCTAGCTAAATGGCACCAAAATTTTCAACTTAATTAACATACTGTAAAACCTAATGAAACCAGGCTGTAGCTCATCAAATTGAAGAAGTGAAAGGTCAATACCAGCGCTGAGGAAGAGTTTGGAGTAGTGAAATGAAGGTCAATGCCAGTGCCGAGGAAGATTTTGGAGTAGTGAAAACAAGGTCAATGCTAGCATCAAGGAAGAGTTTGGAGTTAAAACAAGATCAATACCAGCGTCGACGAAGAGTTTGGAGGAGTGAAAACAAGGTCAATATCAGTGCCGAGGAAGAGTTTGGAGGAGTGAAACAAGGTAAATACCAATGTCGAGGAATAGTTTGGAGTTAAAACAAGGTCAATAGCAATGCTGACGAAGAGTTTGGAGGAGTGAAAATAAGGTCAATATCAGCACCAAGGAAGATTTTGGAGGAGTGAAAATAAGATCAATACCAGTGCTAAGAATGAGGTTGAGGGAACTCAAGGAAAATTGATGACCAAGGGGCAATGAGTACTGTAAGTTTGGTACCCGCATTCTCTTTAACCTTTAATTTTCATGCCTAGTTTCCAAGGATCTTCTCATACATTGACACCCCCATTCTCATAAAATGGTATAAGATAAGATAGAAAAAATAAAATAGCTTAGTCTTTCACATTTTTCTCCACCAGCCTCAAGTCTTGGAAAAACTCCCGTAATCTACCCACATCTTGGTTGAGGTCTAGGATTTCATCACACATAGCCTTCATTGCATGATTCTGAAGCAATTGTAGACCTAGCCCAAGTATATGCTAGGCTAAGGTAGATCTAATGAATGGAAATAGAGGCATACAAATCTTCTTTAATACCTCCACCACAAACATATGTAAGGCATTGGTTGTTTTTACGGTAAGCAGGTTGATCTTCTAATCTACCTATGGAATTGCCAATTCCAATAAAGGGAAGCTTGAAGGACCTGGACCAACTGACGAGGATTTGAAAGACTTCCTACACTTTGGACTCTGCAAGACCTGGGAGGGTGATCCCTTAATGCGTTTACAACCTCTACACCATCATCATAAACAACATTAACAACAACAAATAATCTCATTTAATAGCTCAACATAATAGGATAATACTGAATAGAATTGGTCGTTTATCAATAATATCAACTATTTTGAGCATGAGATAACTACAACAATATTTCATAGTATAAGATAGTCATTGATTTGAAATTTGTAGCAAGCTCTAGGTAAAGGAAAAAAATACTGAACCATATGAATAAGTACAACTTAGATCAGTGCCATATATCCATTGGAGGAGTCAAATTTATAAGCATATAAGGGTTTATGATAGATTTAACACATAACATATAAGCTCCTTGATAACATTCCTTTACAATCTCATCAATATGTATTCTAACCCAATACTACTTATCAAATCCTTATACAAAATATATCCACCTACAATCCCATTCAAGCATTTTAATTAATTCCCCGAATTAAACCTAAAACAAGAATCATACACACCACAACAGTGAGATGAACGAAACAACCCTTGATCATTTTATTCAAAATTCAGATATACTTGTACAATGGAGAGACATGAGTTTGAATTAATCATATCAATTCAAATGCCAGTACTGTCATAAAACATCAAATCCCCATGAATTCAAAACCTACTACAGAATGACTCAAAACCTAAATTGCATTTTCCCTAAAACCATCAGACTTTACAATTTGCTCTGCAACTTCATCTAGACTCGACCAAAAATATCTAACTTGCTAACCCGTATTTCTGGCCTTGAAATCCTTCTTATAGAAAAAAAAAGGAGAAAACAAGCATCAGTCCAGAAAGCACACGTGTCACTAGCCAATTGGACTGCCTTGTGATATTCCAAAAATTTGTTACAACAACAATCTGAGCCCCAGACAATGTTCTTGTTCATCGTGCTCACTGAGAATGGTTGATGCAGCAACAAAAAACTTCAAGAATTTCGTGCCTAGACTGTCACCAAAAAAAAAAACTGGAATCTATTGTAATTGCAACAGCTGATTTGTCAACCGTTAGCAGCCTACTCCTTTTCACTCTTCCTCAGTTAAATATACATTTACCCATTTCTGGTACTCTTCATCAGTTGGCCAATCAAAATTGATCACCTCATTCACCTTGACACTATAAGGTTTGTACTTAACTGCTACCTAATTCGCTTCTCTTTAAAAAGATAGATCCCTATAAATCTAACCATGAAAGTGTTGAAATCAGTAGTATCTGCAAGACTCTAGAAACTATCAAACATATTCTTTTTGAAAGTTTTTATGCTTAGGAAATTTGGTACTTGTTCTGCCATAATCTGAAGGTCTAGAATAGCAATGGTAAAATTAATTGGCATGCTATTCTGTTTTGTAATTTCAAGCTCAAGTTTGATTGTAAGCTATTTTGGTATTTCTTATCCAATGAGATCATATGGCATTTGTGGAAGGCGATAAATGATGATAAATTTAAGGGTATCAAGAGGGTACTTACTAAGTCTTGCAAGAGACTCACTTTCTACTCTGTTGCTCTACAAGTTTCAACTCTTATGGAGATATCAATGGAGAATTTCTTGAAGTCAATAACTAAAGGTGTTGCTAACAATACCAGAGAGGATCTGAGAAGTCGACCACCTGTAGGTTGACCTTGGAAGAGACTGTGATGTTCCAGCAGACATTTGATGAGCTCCAGAGAGCAGTTGATGAAGCTACAAGCCCAGAAAGATAGTGCAGCCCCCAGCAGTTGGACCTCTGAGGAGAAACAATGGAGAACCTTGATATTGAAGAAGTCAGCAATGAGGAGAATGTAATCAACACTATGTATTGTTTACGCTAATTTGAATAGCAGTAACATGTGGTCCTATTAATAGCAATTTGTATTATCTATGTTGGTTTTGAAAACAACTGGTGCTTTTTGGTTTCTTTCTTGTTGTGTAAAGTACAAATACGGTATATTTCCTGCTATGGAAATGATTTGATGTTGTACTGATCCTAATGCTGGATAGGCATTTTCATGATATGTAATGGACCTTAAACTATTTTCAATACCAAAAAAAAAAGATAGCAGATATTGGAAGTTCATTACATGTCTCATGTATGTGTTAGTATTTTAATTTTGTTTAAGTTGCTCAAGAGCTTGATTAGGTCAACAATATGTTCTACAAGTTATGTTCTCTTGATGAGATCAGTGTGACATTGGATCTGTCTTGCTGACATAAGTCATCGGCAAGACATGGACTATCGGAGTGAGTTTTCTATCACGTGCCGATGATTGATCTCTCATCGATGGGTTGGCTTCGGTGGTCATCGTCAAGAGTCTCCGCGATGGTACATTTCAACGAATATTTAAAAAAAAAAAAAATTGCATTGTTTCATCACAATTTCGACGAAAACCACCGACGAATCACCGAAAAGGTCCGATGAAGTTGCTATAGCTGCGACGAAGGCTTCGTCGTAACTCCTTGCCCGATTCGTTGCAATTTCGACAAAGTCCACTGACGAATCATAGAAAAGGTCCAACGAAGGCTTCGTTGTAACACCTTGCCCATTTTGTCACAATTTCGACGAAGGACACCGACGAATCACATAAAAGGTCCAACGAAGTTGCTTAGCTGTGACGAAGGCTTCGTCATAACTCCTTGCCCATTTCATCGCAATTTCGACGAACTCTACTGATGAATCACATAAAAGATCCGATGAAGTTGCTTAGCTGCAACGAAGGCTTCGTCGTAACTCCTTGCCCATTTCGTTGAAATGGCGATGAAATTTTCGTCGATATTCCGATGAACATCCGAGTCATTTTATGATGCCGATGACCGACAAATCTGCGTCGTTATTTTGACGTTTAATGCGTCGTCAGAATTTCAACAAAAAAATAGTGACGAAATTATTTTCGTCATTTCATCGCTTTTCTGACAAATATTTGTCGAACGACCGACGAACGTTCATTAAAAAATGGAGCCAAATTCAGTAGTGTGAAATCGTTTAATTGAAGTAACTCTATAACTATCACAATACACATTTATACACAACAATATATTCTTTTATATATTTATACATATGAATACACACATATATATCATCATCGATGTTAATATATATACATATAGAAATATATACATATAAAACTATTTTATTTAACCTATACTGTTGTTTATATCAACATTAAATATATGTATCAGGCAGTGACTTGTTGTTCCAACAACATATCGAATTTATAAAGAAACTTTGTATATAAACCAACCATAACATATATATGTACGAATGCTTATATATTATGATATATGTACTAATAATATATAGACCTATGTATCACTTAACTTATACTACAAGTTCTTTGTTAAGAGCATGACATACTCCAATAGGGCATCCCTATATGATATTTTGACCAAGTCCTAAAGATGTAGCACATAAAGCACTATGGAGGAGAATTTTGAAACAAAACGCATGATAGGGAAGCAAATTTAAAATGCAAGCCAGTAAATAATGTTTTTGAAACAATCTGAAAACAAAGGTGAATAATAAGATTGCGAGCATCGGTAAACACACATGCAAATGTGTAAGCATAGACAAGGTAAGTGGATTGTTTGACTCCATGCCATAATTTGTATCTAGCACATATTATACAGACACATCCGTATCAATATTTATACACAGATATATAAGAAAATCAAATACTATATACATGACCAGATGCATCAAATACTTAGCATTCGAATGGCATGTAATCCATGACAGATCCTACTATGCTTTAGAGTAATAAAAATGAAGTTGGTGTATCTGCTTTGTTGCAGAAAGACAACTAAAAGAGAAGCTCTAATAATGTATTCTAAGGGCCTGCAAAATACAACACTTTTTAGACAAAACAAGATCTAGCCAATACCGAATATGAAATGCAGCAATAATAGGTTTATGAGTAAAGGTCGAACCCCCAGTTGGACAAAAAAAAATACAACTGTAGTAAAGAAAATAGAAATGTGAAAGCAAAAGAATATATATAAATTTGGAAGCTTAGAGAAATCAAAGTTCGCAAAAATTACCATCAATTTGGAAACCAAGCACGACATAAGGCCAGCACAAGGAGGTCACTGGGTAAGAGCAAGCTCAATGAAATAACCAATAAAGCAAGTCCAATGAAATCCATTCACATTCCCCAATACGAACTCAGCTTGAACAAAACATCAAAAGTCGACACAGGAAAGTACATGAACTATTGAGTAGGGTACAAACCAGCTTCAATCCAAGCATAGGCAGATCCATCTAATAAGGCTTTAGAACTTTCAAGCAAATGCAATTAACATGTGAAAGGCCAAATTTCAAAATCTTTGTTGGAAATCTTGGTGCCCGTACCGGAAATGGGGGTTTTGGAAGAGGGAATGGACGTCCATCGAAGGATAGAAGGGTCATGTCAGATCTAAACCATTTTAAATCAGTGTGTTGTTTGCGATCACTAATAACTAAAATGCAAAACAAGACAGGCTGAGTTAAATGTGGAGAGAACTGTCATAGGAAACAAAACCACTACCCGATTCAAAGTAGATTAATGACAGACAATCATTTTCTTTTGCTTATGAAAACGAAGAATGGGAAGATTTGAAGTTAAATACAACACATACCCGAATTTCCTACGGTCAACAAACAGAGATGACGAGTTGGAGACCACTGCTTCACAGTCACCAAATCCTCCCATAACCCAAGATTAATTCGATTTGAAAACCATGTCAAAGACCAAGAACTGTAAATTTTTCCTTCCGAACAAGTTAAGCCCCGAAACCCTTTTCCTTCGCCATTAAATAAAGCTTTCAACAAGATAAGTTTTCGAAAACACGAGATCAAAGAATTTGGTAAGTTTCCAATTCAATATGAGTTTTAAGCCTTGCATGGGTCTCAACCATCTTTTTCTATCTTTTTCTAGCTTTTACACTTCAGTTCACAATCTTATCTCCTGAATTCGTATTTAAAGAATCACCTTATTTTCTGTAGTTAAACAATTATCCTCACATAATAATAAATTATCAATTAAATATAATGCTTTTTACAATGAAATCAATTTATTTATAAATAATAACTATTTTCTCTTAATTTATTTAATCATTATATTGATTTTTCCAAATTCTTTCAAATTCTAAATTAGTTAAACACTCTAAAATCAATCTATCAATATGTTTTATATAATAATTTATTTAATTCATCCCTAAATGGCAATCAATTAACTTCTAGCACCAGCAAACAACATTTAATTCAAACAATCCAAACAAAATTTATCAAATACCAAAAAGGAGTTAGTCACAGAGGGGCGCTACACATCACATAATACACTGTGATCCACACATAATTCATTACTTAATTTATAACTTCATACAATTGATTATTCAATCCTTATGACATGCCAACAACATTCAAGGCCAACATTTAATTGAGTGTGTCATTACTTCCCATATATGACTTGCATCTTTTCCTTAGTTTATAGGGGAGTAGTAATAGTATGAGTTTTAGATAACGTTTTAACTCCAAATTCTCATTTTGAAAAGATCTCTTTACAAATCTTCTTATGTTTAATTATTATAAGGGGGGTGATTTAAACATCATTTTTTTTGTTCTTTAACAATCTTATCTTAATTGTGTCCTTCTATGCCTTTACCTCTGACTTGAATCATAGAAATCGTGTTGTTTCATTTACTATTTAATCTTTAGACAATTGGACGTAAGAGCTTGCTATTTTTTTATAGTTACATTAAGTTTACTAGGTCAAAGTTTACTTGCAAAAGTGCTTAATTAAATTTTTAAGTTTAACCCTTCAATTCTAGGTAACATCCAGTTTTGACCCCTTTTTTTGTAGGGTTTACTATGCAATGTAAGATTTCAAACATTAGTTTATGTTCTTAATCATGAAATCTTATCTACCAACCATAAGTTAACTCACTTTAGAATCTCAAACATTCATTAGCAAGTCTCTTTCTTATGTTCAATCATGATTTAAATGAGTTTTAAGAAGTTTATGTGTTACTGATGTCTGAGGTATGGGCGTAAGACTGGTTCTAACATAACCTTAAGTTGCACTTAAATATCGTCACATAGATCCAATGATCATGTACTTCCAAGTTACATCCTTCATTCTCTCTTTATCCACTCTCTATTTAACACTAGATGTGTTTGAAATGTATACATGATGAGAGTTTTGAGGTTTCTAGTGCAGTACCCTTTGTTGAACATATAGTGTATTCATAAAACATGCTTATGAAAAAATTACTCTATAACCAGGGTTTGGGACATGCTTAGGCATATTTATGGGTAAATCAATTCTTCATCTTAAGATTACTCGAGAATATTGAGGAATTTTTTATACAACCTTCTTGGTTTAAGTTAATATTCCTTAATCATGTTGCCTCTAATTTAGACATTTACCCCATCCTCATCTTTTTAGTAAAACTCAGCTATGAATCTCAATTTAAACTTTGCATATGGTTCACTAGGAGGAATCTTTAAATAATATTTGAACCATTCACTCTATTTCCTAACATTATGGGAATGATTTATTTATTTATTTTTGCAAGGTCAAACTATAAAATCAACAATAATTTATCTAATTACTTTAGCTTATACTTCATTATCCATGATAATTGTAATACATCTAGTTTCCTGGAAGTTTCATCAATGTCCTTCTAAGGGCTAAGTTGCAATGAGATGGGGAGTGTAAAATGGTTAAGGATTTTCCCTAATTATTCTCATTAATTGAGCTATCATCTTTTACCAACACTCTCATCGCCTATTTGAATATGAAGCTCTTGTTAGTTTGTTTTCACAAGATTTTAATTTCTTTTACTTGATCATTACAAGCTAATCAACACATAAGATTAAACCTTACTTAACAATGTCTTTGAAGTTTCCAATATAAGATGAATAATTATAATTCCATTTCAATGTTCCAATATAAGTGAAACTCACAAAAGTTACTAATTTACCTCTCAAATTCGAAGGCTTAACTGCTACGAGGAGTTCCACATGTTGCCAATATACAAAATAGCTAAGACCCATTTAATTCCCAAAGTACCCAGTGTTGCAACCTAGGCTTTGATACCAGTGTAATGCCTAAAATTTTCTCAAGGAAAAACCCAACAATTTTATTTTTTTTAAACCCAAGAAGAAGCTAGATAACACTCTAAGTGTTTGAGGTGTAGGATATAACTATAGTGCACATTGCATAGGATAAAGTTATTATATTTAATATATATATTTTTTTATAAAGAATAAATGTTGGTGAGTCATATCCTTGTTGCTGAATAATATCAATAATTAGCAGTTGGTGGGAAAGGTAGGTATTATCCCTAACACTAAATTTGAGTAAAACAAAGATTATTATCTAACTCAACGAATAATTGATAATTTTGCCACCCTCATAATTTTTTTGGTTGATTTATTAATAATAAAATGATTGAAAAAAAATATTGGTGAAGATCTTAATATATCCTTATCCTTAATGCTTGAGTTGAGATGAATATAATAGTATTGGTATTTTTTTTATTGGCTAGCATGACAATAATAAATGTACACAAGGATTAGGTAATAGCATTATTATTATTGGGTTGTTTGATCAATAATTACATTATCAAATGTTATTGCCAATTAACTAATAGAAATTTTATTGGAGAATTAATTGTTAGCAATAAGGTGGTCAATAATGTCTTAATCTACTTAACAAATTTAAGAATTATCTTTTCATGGAATTGTAAAATTTAAATTGGACATCAAAGGAACAATGATAAAATATTAGTAGCCCAAATGACTAGAACAATAGTTTAATAATAATTCTATTATTATTGATAAATATTTCAAACACCAATACTTGACAGTTTTAATGTTATTATACTATTTTCATTTGTTATTATTTTTAGTATTCCTCTCAATGCTAATACTAGTATTATAATAATAAACCATTTAATGTTAATACTATATCTACCATTATTATTTTAAAAATATTGATATTAATATATTGTTGGATACTATTTATATTATGTTTTATTGGTATTATAATTAACAATAATGTTACTATTGTCACTAATAGTAGTAAAGTTGACATTATTCTTATTATTAACATTAATTCATATCTCTCATATTAGCAAAATTATTAACCTCATTATTTACATTGCTGGTACTAAGACTGAACTTTTTATTATTAAATATAATAGAATTAATACTATGAACTATAACTAGTAATTAATATACAAGTTAATTACTTTATCACTAATAATATTAAATATCATCTATTATGAAAATTGGGATGAATAATCTAGCCAGATTTATAGATATTTCACTTATGATTTATGATGTTGGATAGAAGAGCGGCTGGTATAGCCCCCCAACTAGAAACGAAGTTAATCTAAAAATTTGGCAGTCTTTTTTTAAAAACTAACTACTGTGTATTACGCACATTATACAGTCATCACCTTTGCAAATTTTTTTTCGAATTTGTGCTTAAGAATAATAAGAGTGCTCGCTTAACTTCCATCTAACATTAGTGGTCTCATTTTATTTTTTAATTAACACAAATGATATTATCAGATAAATGGAAGATTGGATTATTATTTAACTTTTAAACAATAGAATTATCTCTTTTCTTTTTGTTACATTTACTCAACTATAGATAAACTATAAGTGCTGAATACCAAACTATACTGATAAAACTATTATTAATGTTAAACAAAAGTTTCTATTTATTTATTTGTGTAACTGTATTAAATTCTCACCTATACCAGCTGCAATTGATTGGGTTGCACTTCGCTCAAATATGTTTATATATATTTTTTACAGCCAATGTCCTCATGCCAAAACTCGTCTAAAGAAAATGCGAGGGTCAGATTTAAACAAGAATTTAGATGTGATGATTTAAAAATCAGGATAAAAAAAGCTAAATCATAACTAAACGTTTTCAGCCAAATGCATTATCCTCACCTGCCTAACCACAATCAAATCACACAATTAATGTATCTATGACAAGATTGCACTTATCCTGTCATGGGTGGAAGAAATCAAATGGTTCTGACACCCCAATATTTGCATCTTCCTCGGCTGCAGTGAAAATTTGTGGAAGTGGCACAAGGACATATTTATTTTTATTTTATTATTTCAACTTCATATTTACATGAAAAGTTGCAGATTTCTAAGAAAATAATTAAAGTACAGGATGAAGCAAGCAATGGATTAAATGGTTTGACATTATTGCAACTACACCATCATAAATCTAAATCGATAACACTCATTTATTGTGCATAGGAGGATTTTATAGTTGCAAGTACATAACACCATTAAAGAGTAGCAAAATCAATACTCTTATTTCATTTTACTCATTTTTTTTAACACTCCCTGGATTTGGTTTGCATTTACAGCATATGTTGGAGGAGGTTTTTATGCATATTTCTTCCTGGTATTGTTGTTCCAAAATCCCCCATACATTCTTATGGCTGTAGAAGAGCTCTTAACTAAGATTTTCTATTCCCTTTTATTTATTTATTTACTGTTATCACACAATCACTTAGAAACTTGTAACACTCCACTCTAAATTACTTCAAATGCTCTCATTCATGTTCAGAAGATTAAATAAATTCTCTAAATCATCATCGATGCTTTCTAAGGGAGCGTATATGCTAATTTTTATTTTGGATTTATCTGTTGCAGCTTAGGCCAACACATTTTGGAAGGATAGCAAGTTCTCAAATGGGGCAAACTATTTTTGCACTGACATTATTAATAATATAGACTCATAGAACTGTAACTTCTGGTTCTATTCTTTGTTTGCAGCCATATTGTAGGATTGGGTCATTATTCTCTATTGTTATGCCACAACCAAAATACACTTCATTTTAAAATCTCAGACATGTTCTTCTATTATTTACATGCTTTGTTTGCATTTTATGACGGTTTAAATTTTACAAAAAAAAACATAGAAAAATATCTCTACTTTTATTTTATCTGAAACACATTAAGATCCTTGTCCTTTCTTTTTTTTTAACAAAATATACAGAGCCATAACAGACTATGTAAATATATATTGCAGTGACTGTGTTTCCTGTGGTCCTCCTATTTTTATTATCATTATTATTATTATTATTATTATTATTATTTTGTATTTTATTAAATATTAAACTCTTAAAAATTATTTTATTATATTTTACATTTTGATTAACTTTTATTATATATAAAATATAACTTGCTTATTTCATAATGCTTTTTAAAATAAAGTCTCCAATAAAACTTGCAATATCTTTTACATTAACTTTTTTTTTTTAAACATTGGTCTATTGCACTTTTTACATTAACACAATACAAAATCTTCTTTTAAAGTTTAAATACAAGATCATATTTTATACTTCATGAGCAATGCCATATCCAATCATTTTATCAACAAAGCCTTAAGTAGGAACAACAAGAAGTGAACAACATTTTGTTTCAACATCCAATAAGAGTACATGGTGATGAGTGAGGTCTTTCTCTTGCATCCCTTCATTTTTTAATAAAATACTAACATTTACTATTATCAACAATAATTAGAAATACAATTAATAACACAAAGGAATCAGACTTGCTCTCCACCCTACCATAATGGCGTCATGGAGCCTCGTGGGCTCTAGCCATACCCCTGAGCAAGGAATTTCTTTAGCTCCGTGATGATACATGGAGTTTTTTCTCATTTCTACACAGGGATCAACTAACATAGCACAAATTGCATGTATCTAGGTTCTTTACGTTCTATTTGCAGGCATGATCCATACACTATGACACCTTACAACAAACAAGGGTAAATGAGAATAGGAAGAACTTATCTCTTTTTTTTTAGGTGAAGGAAATTGAACTCTTGTATCCATCTTGATCACAATCTTTCCAAAGAGGAAGGACTCCTTTCTTCTCATCTTTTCTTTCATCTCAGCTAAAGTTCTCCAAAACGTAGAAGTGGGCAACACCCCACTCCTTCCTCTCCAAAATATAGGAGTTTCAACTTGCCACCTTTGGATGGAGAGGTGTGGAGTATACCTACCTCCATCAATGAGAGTATTTTCCTTATTGAAGAAGAAACATGCACTTGGACAACCCCTCCATCTTTCCATCACATCCTCTTTCCAAAACTCGTCACTCTCCAAAATGAGGACTTTTCAGGGGTCAAATCATGTGCTAGGGGCACTATTGTATGCCTACTTGACCCCTACCATTATGGTATAGACCCTAGAGGGTTTATTTTTGAACCCCAACCAAGAAAATTGACCAACAACCCTCTTTAAAGACCCATTTAAGGACCTATCCGAATTTCAACTTGGATAATGGTTTTTAAACCTTATCCCTCAACTTACAACTCACTTGGCACACAAATAAATACCCTCTCCATCCAAAATATAAATCATCCCTTTTATATCAACCCTTACCACCTTACTCTATCAACTTGTTAACTTTATTTCCTTCTAAGCCTTAAAAGGGGGTCAAATTCATCACCACAAGAAGATGTCTTTTGATCTACTCAATGGTATTCCCTTCTCGTACTAACTCTTCTTTTCCTGCACGTTACCAATGAAACCATAAGCAACAACTGTATATCACATTAATTGAATAGCTGAAATAAGATTTAATTTTGCAAGCATTTCATTTACAATTTCAACTCATATTTACAATTTACGATTCTAAACTCTTTCACAGTAGAATAAATAAAATGTTAGAATGAAAAGCAAGAATATTATCAAATTCTCACACTATTGGTCATCCACAATACATTTTACCATCTATTTAGGAACACATAAAATAGATTAGAGCTTTACTAATCACATGCAAGGTGGGACCTTACATCCCCCTCCCCTTAGCTTAGACTTCCTCCTAGAAGTCGTTAACATCTAAAACATAATCTTTATATACCAATGCACATAAATCTATTATACATATTAATTACCTTGCTTTTATGATGAAATAATCCAACATACGACTATAAACACATTAAATGTATTCATTCCATGAATCAAACACCTAAACACTTAGAATATGCTTTCTCGCCATAGAGCATTTATTCGATATAGTCATAATATAACAAATGTTAGTAGTCATCCATATAGTTAACATTCTCAATTAAAAATTATACCAACATATATCCAAACACGTTAACATCCTTGGACACCCTTCAAGGTTCCCTCTTTGAATCATAAACATCACTCATGATGTTAGAAAATATTTTCATTCTCATATAATTCATGTCTCAAGAGAAATAGTCCCAATTTTATCATCACTTTCGTCCTCACATAGTAAACAAGTATTTCCACATGCCATTTATTTATAAATTTACCCTTACATTACAACAATTTACACATAATTCACATCACAAGGCTCACATAATGGGGTTTACAAAGATGGAGATTCTTGGATACCATAGCTAGTAGGAAAGATGGTCTAAGGCCCTTCTCTAAGGACCTTCCATACATCTCCTAGGTACCTTCTCCTGTTTGTGTAAGGGGGTTATCCTCCAAGAGGAAGGTACAAAAGAATAATAATAGAACTAGGGGAAGAATGGATTAATGACTATCCCATACCAGTCCCATTCACAACCCCTTTCAAGTAATTTATAATTCCCCTACGCATCTACTCCCCTATACGACCTACCAGAAAACTCCCTGAGATATGGAAGCTTTTATAGATGTCACATTACACCACACTTGCTAGCAGTTAGCAAACAATAAGAAGCCTCAAATAGAGAAACATAAAATCATAAACCAATGTTTCAATAAATAGAAAATTATAACTTCAAGAGAAAAACTAAATAAAGATCAGTTGCAGTTGCATTTCAACATCCCAATCTTAATTCAAAAACAAAAATTAAATAAGTCCTTGAGGTAATAGACTATGATAACTTTCAAATGGATAAATGGCCCCAATAAAAGATATGTAAAATTTAACACTATCGACATATAATAAAATAAAACATGAATTAGAAATTTCCAATAATTCATATCTTAACAATAAAACTTTCACATTACGAGCACCATGTGAATTTGATAAATCCACCTAAGGGGAGGAGGGGAATGGTGGTTCTCTAACCATATAAGTATAATAGAATGCAATAACTGGTGGTCCCTAACCACATAAATATGATAGTGCACAATTTCATGGTGGACTCTTCCACATAGTATCAATACCCCGCATTGCTGAAGTCTCCAAAATCTGTAGTCAATATGGCCCAAGTAATTCCATCCTTTACCCATCTGTTATAAACATCAAGGAGTGGGTTTTCGCTATGAACCAACAAGTGTGGTTCTCATATTGTGGGGGGGTAGGTTAGGAACACGTCCAAGGAAAACCATGGGTTCCCACTTGGGGTTCTCTTACCCCTCAACCCCTATTTACACTAGCAAGCATCTCAATCCCATAGGGGAGTTGTACGCTAGGGGTACACATTTAACATAGGAACAATAATTACACAAAGAATTACTTCACATTTCATTTAGTAGACACACATCTACACATGTCATGTTTACATTATTTCACAATTAACTAACTTACACATTGGTTCATCACAAAGGGTACAAATAAGGGATCGTACTTGATGTCCCTCACCCTTATCCCAAGTTAGATACCCTGTATCTCATACTTAGGGCACAACACATTTACTAGTTTTTTTTTTTCCACTTCACAAGTCATAACGCAATACACTTTACAAAATTCATCATATTATAGAACAAAACAATTCACTTAAATGCATTATAGATATTTTCTTTAAAAAAAATATTCACTTGCTTCGTAATCTTGGAATATCCACACACATTGCGTAAGTACAAAAAAATCACTAGACGATGTGCAACGATAGCTTAGATATATTACTCTATCTTCTTAGAACTCAACAATACTTAGTTCACCATACTTTCCATCTTGCTAAATTAGTGTTTGGAATCACTTTTAAAATCAAGATTAGTTTTCTATAGTTATCCATACCATTCTTTCTCTTTTATTCAACTATGTTTTTTTTTATGTTCACAACACACCCATATGAGTAATCTCACTATGTTTTTCACACATGCTAAAGAAAGTTTCTTACTTAATAAGTAAGATAGTTAACCATTTTCATTTGAAACATCACAATATGAGACAAGAAAACAAACTCAATGACAAGCCATGTGTTGATGGGTCGGATGAGCACAGCAACAGTAAACAAAATATTACTATTTTGCTCTCCTGAAAGAGAAAGAATAACGCATGGATATCTAACTCCCAAGGTCTTGGTAATCGGTTCTCAACTGTGTTGATTTCACTCAATGGTTGATGTGAACTATAATGTTCAAGGGGCCTGCTAGTGTTGAGCTTCTGGATTGTTCTAAGATCAAACATAAATTTAAACCTACTTTAACCAAGTTTTTTTAAAGAAACATAAAAAGATAGATCAAAGATTTGGAACTGAAGAGAATGCTAATTCATCCAACTTAATCAGACCTATTACTTTTCAAGGAATTTCTAACTAAATTTGCAGAACAAAATTAACTTGCGATTGACAGAATTTCATTCATTCACGGTGCTAACTTTGACAGCAGATTGCAAATCACCATTTAAACAAAACATAAAATTAAATTTCATTCCTTGAAAGCTTTTCAAATCAAATGATTAACCCAAGATAACTACCATTCTGAAGCATAATATGAAGTAGATTTAAATATGGTTGCTTCTACTATTAATGAAACAGATAAACAACATTTACAAATCTGGCAAAATCACCAGTGTACAGAAAATCCATGTCTTCAAATCATCTCCATCTATACTAAGAAAAATTGAAAGATACATTACTTCCTTTGTTGAATCTAGCTCCTACTCTATTCTACTCCTAAGTTTCTCTACTTTCAGAAAATTCCTACTATTCAAAATCTATCTCTCTATGTATCTCCTTTTCCTCTACTCTTTTTTTCTAAAAAGAGGCAAAAAATCCATATATACGGGTGGGTGCATGAATTTGGTCGCACTTTTGTGGCCAAATGGGAAAAAAAAATTGAAAAGAGATAACGCAAGCGCGTTATAACATGCTCACATTATGTGATTTAAAAAACAAAAAAAAAAGTGAGATCTGTATCATTTTCTTTTTATTGTTTCTCAGCTCTGCCCATGGCCAAAAACCTTCACTTTGGCTCTCGCGTTCTAGGAGGAAGGGATTCTACAAATTTCATCAACAAGATTTGGATTTTCTTTGCAAATATGGCGCCACGACGACAAAGAGATGCGAGAGGTAAGTATTGTTTGCTATTTGTTTTGAATTTGTTAGTTTGAAATTGATTTTGTTTGTTTTAGGTTAGATTTGATTGTTTTTTTAAAAATTTGGAGGAAATCCTCCAAATCCTCAATGAGAAGAGGAGGAAAATCCTCAACAAAAAAATCCTCAACAAAATCCTCAACAAAATCAACCTCCCCCACCATTCTCTCAATACCCTCCTGGCACTTAAGAAAATTTGAGGAGTGAAATTGAGAACAATAGAAAACAACTTGAGGATCTTATCAGTAGGTTGAGTGATCCAAATGCTTCAACCACAGAAAGAATGCTTCTAGAAAATTCATTGAAAGATATGTTAAAAAATGTAGATGCAATCACCCAACAAATATTTGGATGGCAAGATAGGAGGCAGATAGCCAGGGCATATTATGCAGACAAATTATCATATAAACAAGTAAAAGATTTAAAAATTACTAAAGGTGATTTGTGCTCTCTATTCACTGACCCTAGAAAAAATCCAAATCTTACCCTCAATGCAAATAGGTTTCCTATTCATTGGTGCCACCACCAAGAGATTAAGAACCATTTTTATGAAAGATGGTATATGGTCTTTGATTATCCACCGTGCAATAACTGTGAAGTCCCCCAATATTTTCTTAGTAAACTATACAGTGAGTTTGTATTGAACCAAATCCCAAATTATTTTGATATGAGGGAGTTCCAGGGGAGAGGTGGGGGGTAAGCTCAAGATAGGTCCAGTGCACAGTCGGATCCTACACGGCAAGGGAGACAACCTCTCGCTAGGTGGCCTCATGAGCAGATTGTGATGCATGTCATTACCAAGGAGAGTGCCAACATAGAGACATTGCAGGCGATCACAACTTTGACCCAGAGTGTCATCCATCACACTAGCCATATTGTACAATGCCATCCAGGGGAATCTTCAGGTGGTGGCCTTTGAACCCATGTCTGTCAATCTTGCAGGGCAACTTGTTCGTATGACCCTACCGGCACTCAAGAGGGTGCTACGTAGGATCCATATGATACTACACAGCCTGATTTGTATGCATCTACAGGGATGGAGAGGACAACTGACATTTTGCATGATGCATATGGCATTGACACTCAGGTAAAATTCAACATGTTCATTGAATTTGATTTATTAAATTTCGATTGTGAAATGCAAGATTAACTAATTTAGTTTTATTATTTTAATAATTTAATTGCAGGGTCATAGTGTAGAGACTAGATACACCAGTCATCCACCTACTTATTTTTGCAATACACCTATCAGTGGGGTATGTAACTAGTAAACAATTATAAATTTATTACATGTTAATAGCATTGTTTTACGAATGGTATTTTAATATGTGATTTTGGATGTTGAATAGGGTAATGTTGGAGGTTTCAAGGAAACACCTCCTAGTGCCAGTAGATTTTATCAAATTTTCATGGAGGTAATATAGAATAAAGAGAACTTAACTAATGAATTCTAAGTTAAGTAGATTTTTGTAGTTTATATTCATATTGTTGGTTATGTTGCATTACACATCATTCAAACTCAAAGCATTACTTCAAATTCGATAACTAATAATCAGAAATATATAGTTTAATACTTGTACTCAAAATTTTGTTCATTAGATCTCATACATTATAAGTCATCACGTGGATCGCTATTGTAACTTTTTTGTGATTGAATAATTTGTTGTTTTATTTTCAGATGTTGGTGACAGAAACACTGCCAAACATTACGAGGGCAATGGATATTGGTGCTTCCTCCGCTATACAATCCTCAATGGCTCTGATAGGGGAGGTATGAGGCAAATTACTAAATTTCAATTTACATTCATTGTTATAGATGAACTAGTTCTAGTGAAAAATCAAACCATTATTAATTCGTAGTTTAATTCCTATTTGGATGGTTTATACAGGGCTTGAGCACACCTCAACATCGGCATGCAAATATTTCCATCAAGGAGAGTGATCGTGAGATGGCCATAAGTGATTATTTTGTTAAATATATCAATTTTTATAATGTAATTTGTATATATTAACATCTTTACTTCTTATTGTAATAGTTAAAACTTCACCAGAAGCTAAACACTAGGAGGAGCAGTAGGAGCACTCCTCGAGGACAGTAGAAACAGGTGACAGACTTATCACCATCGGATTGCCAAGCAAAGAAAAAGAAAATTGTATTTGAACCAGAGCATGGAGAGAAATGAATTTTGAATGCAGAGCCCTTTGTTGTATGCCTACATGGCAATTTTGTACATATTTTGTATTGGATATATTTGACATTGTATGCCTATATGGCATTCTCGTAAGCCTATATGGCTATTTTGTAACTATATTTTATACTTATATCAACATATATTGATGTATGCGTACATGGCTATTTGCTTTTAATACAAATATTTTTTATCGATGGTGTCCATATTTGCATTATAAATTCATGGTTCAATAGATATGAGTTACGTGTATTCAAGTGTATACTTTACAACTTACGCACATATAATTTTTGACTTACGTGTGAACATCGAAAAGTGTGAAAATTTCTATGTGTGGAAGTCAAACGTAAGTCAATTTTGCAATTCTCAGTTCTTGCATACTTGATCTTATGGACTTATTCCTTCCTAGCACATATTGTGAATATTTCTCATTTGGTGCAGAAGATAGATTCCTCATTTTTGAACCACTCATAGCAAAGAGATTCACAATAAGACTTTAGCATTGGAACACTACTCCATACTTCTCTTGTCTAGACCATAAAGGATTGAAAATTCTTAATTTGATGCAATGATAATCGTGAGATGAGAATTTATATAACCATGCCTATTTTGAAACTTCACATCTAATACTGCATCAACAAGAACTTAAGAAGTGTTGCATAAGAGTGTTAGGTTTGATAGGCCTTCTCTTCCCTAAGGGAGGAGAGCCTGCATCTTGAATTTTGAACAAAATTTTAAGAAGCAAACATTTTACCTAGAAGCTTCAAACCTAGATGACATATTTGGCTATCTATCTTGAAAATTATCAATGCATTCAAACTCTAAAGGAGATTCTCCCTGAAAAGAAAACTTTACCCTTTTTCCCAAGGAAGGAAATTTCAATGTAAGTTGCATGATTTATCTTATTTCTTTCTCACAGTTCCTGGTCAATCATTCATGGCTCGGGATAGTTCCATTCCAATGCAAGGACACCCAAAAAGTCACTGAGATTCTTCTACGATCTGCAAGAAAAAGGTTTTGGCTCTTTCAACATGTAAATAATTATGTAAAACTATTTTCTTGTTTTCCTTCCACACAGAAAAATGTTCACACTTTTCAGATTGATCAATGATCAATAATGGCTAATTGTAAACACTTGACATTTTTAGGTTTGAACTTTAATTTATAATTTTGTATCATGACATTCGAGTATCACTAATATTTTAATATTTGACTATGAAAGTGGTGGTGTATTTTTGCTATGTTATTTGACTTATAATATGGTGGTGTATTATGAACTTGATTACTGCTGCAAATATGTATATATTTCTGATTTTTATATGTTTTAGTATTACCGAACCCAAAACGAACCCAACCCCCAAAAAAAAAGTCCCAAACCGGCGAACCGGGTTCTTGAACCCGAACCCGAACCCAAAACCGAACCGGTAACTTAGTAAAAAATAGATTTTTTAGTTTATATTCATAACGTTGATTACATTGCATTACACATCTTTCAAACTCAAAGCATTGCTTCACATTTCATAACTAATAACTAGATGTTGATAGATGACAAAATTTCAATTACAATATAGTTTTTACAAAGTCAACCTAAGTAGTTATGAAATTACTTCACATTGCATAACTAATAACTAGGAGCAACTTCCAATTGCATTTGGTTGTCATGGCATTCTATGAGACCACATTTCTTTGAGGCATTTTTTCAAACAGTTCTGCCTTCTATACTACCACATTTTTCATACATGTCTACCAAAGCATTTTTTCAAATAGTTCAAGTGTTGCCTTGTTGCTATGGTTGAAAGCCTAAAACAAGTGCTTTCGAACAAGCTATGGATGCTTGGAAAAAATCTATCAAAAGCATAATAGTAAGCAATATCATAGACAAGGCAATGAATTCTTTGAAAAAATGCCTCAAAGAAATGAGGTCTCATGACTTGATGGAATGCCACATGACAATCAAATGCTTTTGATTGTCATGTGGCATTCCATCAAGTCATGAGACCTCATTTCTTTGAGGCATTTTTTCAAAGAATTCATTGCCTTGTCTATGATAACACATTTTTCATACATGTCTATCAAAGCATTTTATCAAACAATTCATTGCCTTGCTGCTATGGCTAAAAGCCTAAAATAGTTGCTTTCGAACAAGCTATGGATGCTTAGAAAAAATCTATCATAGAATAATAGTAAGCAATAGTATAGACAAGGGAATGAACTATTTGAAAAAAATGCCTCAAAGAAATGTGGTCTCATGGTGGTGGAATGCCATGACAAGCAAATTGGTGTGGATTGTCATGGCATTCCATCACCATGAGATCACATTTCTTTGAGGCATTTTTTCAAACAGTTCGCTGCCTTGTCTATGCTACTACATTTATCATACATGTTTACCAAAGCATTTTATCAAATAGTTCGCTTCCCTATTGCTATGGCTAAAATCCTAAAATAGGTGCTTCCAAAAAAGCTATGGATGCTTGGA
The DNA here is from genome assembly GCA_007258455.2 of Sequoia sempervirens. Taxonomy (NCBI): domain Eukaryota; kingdom Viridiplantae; phylum Streptophyta; class Pinopsida; order Cupressales; family Cupressaceae; genus Sequoia; species Sequoia sempervirens. The sequence goes on from VDFB02179234.1 coordinate 80,135,420, forward strand.
AAAAATCTATCAAAGCATACTAATAATCAAAAATTTGGTCTCAATGGTGATGAAATTCCATGACAATCCATAGCAATTTTCATGTCATGGCATTCGTCATGCCATTCCATCACCATGAAACCACATTTCTTTGAGGCATTTTTTCAAAGAGTTCACTGCCTTGTCTATGCTAACGCATTTTTCATACATGTCTATCAAAGCATTTTATCAAACATTTCATTGCCTTGCTGTATGGCTAAAAGCCTAAAACAGGTGCTTTCGAATAAGCTATGGATGCTTGGAAAAAATATATCAAAGCATAATAGTAAGCAACAAGCTGATGCAATACAAAGATTTCCAAACCACTCAACAACTCAGGGGACTCTTGTCCCAAACTCATCTTGGAGAAGATCAAACAAAATTTCAACATTTCATCAGAAATATACTTTTCATCCACTCAAATTCTCTTATCATTCATCATTCATCCTTCCACAAATTTGTATTCGAATTGACTCATTCAAAGCAAAAAACCATTTTAGAAAACTTTGATTCAATCAATTAGATCAACATGCATTTCAAAAACACCATTTTCAACAAGGCACTCTTCCTTTCAATCAATTCATTCAACTTGTCCCAAATAGTCAATCCATCATTACAATTGGATTTCAGACTTTTACCAGACCATAAAGCACTGTGAACATCATTATTACAACTGATAGAAATCAAGAACTTACTCTCTTAACTTTGTTATGACTGAACTTACAATTTCATGTATTATTTTACACCAAGTCTCCTCACTGTCCAACTATCAAAACAACATATCTCAATTCTAAACCCTGTCCAAGATTTCATACATCCTTGACACCATCACTTAGACAACATTATCCCAAAATCAACTCACCGATCACTGTTAGGTCAGACTTCTATTCTCTGAGCAGTCAAGGCACTACTTCTCAATGAGACATTCATGCCCTAAATGGGGTAAACCAAACACACTAGTTTCAAAACCCAAGATCCAAAACACTTTTAGAGACCTCTTAATGCCCGTTTCCTCATATCAAAAACTCAGAATAACTTATATTGAAGAAATAAGTAGTTTTTAGTCTGAACACTGTCAAAAAGGCTACTAAAATAGGCCTAATTTTCAAAGAAGACCCCCTTCAAACATTCCCAAAACACTTAAAACCTCAAAAAAGTCATTAGAAATAACACAAAACTCCCAATTTATCCATTTTCAAGGATTAAAAGACTCCTTTTGACAGTATATTGACAAACCCTTGTTTATAGGGTGAAAAACTCAAAAATCAATGAGGGTTTCCTATATAGGCTACATGCAAACCTCAAAACCTCTGGCCAACCATTGGAACATGTCAAAATACATCTGAAAAGGCATTTGGAAACATCTTCTAACCCATGCACTTGTTCTTTCTCCACTGTCATGCTGGAAACTATTCATTTTGACTAGAAAACTTAGAATTTCCTATGTCACAGCAGCTCCTTCAAGGTATTCTTGCTTTTTCCTCCACTCACAAACATCAAAACATAACAAATAACCTATCCCTAACCACTCCACCAATCTACCTAACCTACATTGGTGGAGTAGTGTGGAAATTCCTTATAAGACTCTCAAAACTCAATGCACAGGATTTGAGACCGAGCCATAAGAAGAATGCTCAAAGAAACATTAAATTTATTGGATTCCTTCCCAAATGGATGCAAACAAATGGTGATTCCACAACCTACTGGAAACAATCTAAATTTGAACCCTAAACTCTTGCACAGTCTGTACAAGTTAAGAAACAACTAAAAAACACAAAAAATAAGCTAAAATAGGGAACTCTTTGTTAATTTAATTCTTCCAGAATACAATGATGTCTTTGCTCGGCCTTTACAATGCTTTTAAAGAAGTTTCCAACCATCAAATACCTCTTCATATTCCTTGAACAGCCTATGAATCGTCCTCTTCCTTGATTTTCTTGATTTTCTTGTTTTGTCTCTTCACATTCCTTCTTTTTCTCTCTTTTACATATTTAGCATTTTGACAATATTACACTTTGTTCTTTTTCATCCCTTGATTACATTTAATTTTGGCATTACATGGACTTAAATACATTTTTGACAACTTATCCTTTTGAAGGCATTACATGACCTAGGTGCTCCTGCACCACAAGCTATGGTCTCATGGTTTTTTTTCACATCAACGTGATTTGATTCACGTGAAAATCAGCATGAACCAGATTCTGTATTATGGAGCTATATTAAGCTGCCACTTTGAAAACCAATGTAACAATGATACAAAATAATGTTTGAGACTACAAGAAGGCATCAAAATGGCTAGTGTACTAAACAAATTCTTATGATTTACGAATAATGTTGATAACTCTACTCAGTTGGCTTCTTTTTTTCAAAATCAAACAAATTGAACCCTAGCATCAATAGGCTCTGTATATCAAGCTACCACAATTCAAGTTACATCAAGCCCATATCATCGATATCTAGCCTAAACAATAGGAGGAATAGCCTATTTCAACATACTACACTCAAACCCTTAAGGGATCGATCCGGTTGAACGTAGTTCAAAGCGAATCCACGTGTTTGGGTACGAAAGAAGACCATGCCTAGCATAAACATGCCTACTTGGATGTGTTGGAACAGTTTGTTTGGTCACATGAGTTGCAAAACAAAAATTGCACCACCTTACAACTTTCCACTACTTGCATTTGACACTTTTTCCATCAACTGAAATGTGGACACCACGGGAAAACCACTCCGAGATAACGAAAACCGAGAGAGGTTATTGTAGAGATGTCCAACACAATCCCATAGAATCAGATGAGAAGTTTCTAAGTATCACAGTGTCCGAGTAACCTCATGTTGAAGTTTGCAGCCATTTTTCCCTTTGGACCCTTAAGGGATCGATCCAGTTGAATGTAGCTCAGACTGATTCTGTGTGTTTGGATGCGAAAGAGGACCATGCCTAGCATAAAAATTCATATTTGAATGCGTTGGAACAGTCCATTTGGCCACACGAGTTGTAGAATGAAAATTGAACCACCTTGCAACTTTCCACTGCTTACATTTGACACTTTTTCCATCAACTGAAAACTGGACACCACACGAAAACCACTCCGAGATAACGAAAACCGAGAGAGGTTATTGTAGAGGGGCCCAACACGATCTCATAGGATTAGAAGAGAAGTTTATAAGCATCACGATGTCTGAGTAACTGCATGTTGAAGTTTGTAGTCATTTTTCCCTTTGGACCCTTAAGGGATCGATCTAGTTGAACGTGGCTCAGAGCGATTTCGCATGTTTGGGTGTGAAAGAGGACCATTTCTAGCGTAAACATACCTATTCAGATGCGTTGGAATAGTCTATTTGGTCACACGAGCTGCAGAACAAAAATTGCACCACTTTGCAACTTTCCACTGCTTCTATTTGACACTTTTTCCATCAACTGAAAACTAGACACTACAGGAAAACCACTATGAGATAAAAAAACTGAGAGAGGTTATTATACAGGGGACCAACATAATAGCATAGGATCAAACGAGAAGTTTCTAAGCATCACGGTGTGTGAGTAACCTCATGTTGAAGTTTGCAGCCATTTTGCCCTTTGAACTCTTAAGGGATCGATCTGGTTGAATGTAGCTCGGAGCGATTCTGCGTGTTTGGGTGAAAAAGAGGACCATTCCTAGTATAAAAATGTCTATTCAGATGTGTTGGAACAGTTTGTTTGGTCACATGAGTTGCATAACGAAAGTTGCACCACTTTGCAACTTTTCACTACTTTCATTTGACACTTTTTCCATCAACTAAAAACTGGACACTACGAGAAAACCACCTTGAGATAACAAAAACTGAGAGAGGTTATTGTAGAGGGTCCCAACATGATCCCATAGGATTAGACAAGAAGTTTCTAAGTATCACAGTTTCCGAGTAACCTCATGCTAAAGTTTTCAGCCATTTTTCCCTTTGGTCCCTTAAGGGATCGATCCGGTTGAACGTAGGTCAGAGCGATTTCGCGTGTTTGGGTGTGAAATAGGACCATTCCTAGTGTAAAAATACCTATTCAAATGCGTTGGAACAGTTTGTTTGGTCACACGAGTTATAGAACGAAAATTGCACCACTTTGCAACTTTCCACCTCTTCCATTTGACACTTTTTCCATCAACTGAAAACTGGACACTATGGGAAAACCACTCTGAAATAATGAAAACTGAGTGAGGTTATCGTATAGGGGCCCAACGCGATCCCATAGCATTAGACGAGAAGTTTCTAAGCATCATGGTGTTTGAGTAACCTCATGTTGAAGTTTGCAGCTATTTTTCCCTTTGGACCCTTAAGGGATCGATCTGGTTGAACGTAGCTCAGACTGATTTTGTGTGTTTGGGTGTGAAAGAGGACCCTTCCTAAACTCAATCCCAACACAAATCCATGAAAAGACAACTTGAAACCAGCATTTTCACATAGAAACTTAACATTTTTTGCCTAGGCATCGTGAGAATTCGGACTTAAAGACTCCCCCTCACCAAGAAACTTCATTCCACACCTAATATACATGCATGCAAGTCTTCCCACCAAGTCACATGGCTTTACAGTAGGTGGGAAGACAAAATTACATTTTTTAAATCACAAAACAATGATAAATCTGTTACACGGGCTGCTATAGAAAATCAGTATTTCTCCCTCCAAAATGAATATTAGAAGCCCTAAATGGAAGAAAATGGAAGCTAATTCACAATACTACATGAAAAAATGAATGAGAAAGCCTTCTAAGAATGTACGGGTCTGTACAGGTGAAGGAAACTCTAAAAATATAGTAAAATCAGGAAATATAATGAAAAATCAGAAATAAAGCGTTGAAAACTCTGAATCAAACATTAACCAAAATTTCTATATTGAATAATTAGCCTTGAATGGACTTAAAATATCAATTACAATGTCTCTTGATCTTCCCCAATGCATATTCTTTCCTTTTGAACTTCTTTCTTTTTGTCTTCCACTAAAATTGCTAATTTTGGCTTTTGGTAGTTTTTACAACTTTTGCATTTTGCAAATTTTCAATATCTTTTATGCAACTCTTTAAAGACTCCTTCCTAAGACTCAAATTACATGATAAATGGTCTATAAAGCCCTTATTTAACACAAATAACCCTAAAACACCTAAATTACAAGGTTCACCACATGAATCCCCTTATTGATCAACTTCTTTACATCATGACTCAATTGACCTAATACATACAAAAATGGTATTGAATCCTTATTAAATGAAATAGAATGACCTCAAACCATATAAGAACACCCTAAATGATCAAATGGCCAAATAATAGAAACCACAAGGGTTCAAGTGTTGAAAAGATGGAGTTGGTGCTCCTACTTTGGATAGTATGATTGCCAACAACATACAATGTTCACAAGGCCTTTTTGAAGGCATATCAACCTCCTCAACCGACTACAACCACTTTTCAACTTCTTTTACAAGTGTGACCCTTCAACTTCTAAATATTTGCAAAATGACAACTTTTGGTTTGACAACATTACATTGTTATGTGCAACTTTTGACATATTGATGTAAATGACTCCATACCTAAACTAGTGACCTTATGATGGCCTCATTACATCATCTTGACCCCTACATTACGAATTTACATACATTTTCACATTTAGGCCATTCAAGGCTTCATTACACCAAATTGACAACATGCTAACATGACATTGCAACCTCATATCCTACCAACCCAGATTGACTTAAAACACTTCCTAATGGTCCTTGTGACCTTATTACAACATTCTTCATGGACTACAAATCAAAATTTACCACTTGACCACCTTGTGGTCCTGATTGTACTTGGTGCTCCTACACCATAAACACCCTACTATAACCCTACTCCACTGATCTACAAGCCTAATTCAGTGGAGTATGCTTTATTTCTTTACTTGACTCTCAAAAACTCAAATTGAAGGTTCAAAACTGAATTTCAGAAAATGTGCTCTAACAGTGGAAAAACTCAATGGATGTTCTTCTAGATGGACTCAAAAGAAATTTAATTTTCTGTATTATCCTAATCTACAAAGGAAAAGGCCTAAATCTACTGTACAAGCGGTACAAAGCTAACAAAACTGAAAGAAAACATAGAAATTTATGAACATGGAACTTTTATTGCAAGATTTCGTTCAAATCATAATTGAGATTTGTCAAGATCATCAAAATAAGGATGTTGCATTGCTTTTTTGGCTGAGATTCTCTTTGATGGCTCAAAAATCAGCATTTTTTGCAAGGAGGGACCAATCAATTTTTACTAGTTTAGTTACAGATACGCAAAGGAAAAGAATAAAAAGAAATAGCTCATCCAAAATAGATGGAAGGCACTTACAGATAGGTATGGCAGTCTCTCAACTTAGTCAATCTTGGTCATACATCTTCACTGGGAGTTCCAAGATACCTATTGCACACAACAGCTCTCATGAATAGAATTTCTTGAAATTTGAGATGCTCTTTAACATTTGTCTACATCATAGGTGGTCATGATAAGGTTAAATTCAAATGAATAACTTGAAATTTCCTCACCAAGCTTCGTACGCACTTTTGTAATGGCTTAAAATCATAATTGCGATTTGTCAAGATCATCAAAATAAGGATGTTGCATTGATTTTCGACTTGAGATTCTCTTGAATGTCTCATAAATCTGCATTTTATGCAAGGGGAAGCCAATCAATGTTTGCCTGGTTACATACAGATACACAAAGTAAAATAAGATGATAGCATTTGCATCAACCAAATTGACGTGGATACAAGTATAAATTAATAAGAACCATTGTGCATATACTTACAAATTAATCCAATGAACCATCTGGGTTTGCTCTACTCTTTATTGTGTCAAGTATTGCCTCATGGTCAGACTCATGGACCTTCCACAAGGTCTTGTTCAAAGGTCTACCCCCATATTTGGTCAAACAAACATTGGATTCCACGACAAGGTTTGAGTAATGAACAATCTTACGATGTGTCTCAAGTTCCTGAAACAACCAATGTTTAACACTCTTATGTGTGTACCTTCTTAGCCACATTCCAGTAACAACAACTGAGCCTGTAGGGTATTCAATGTTTTCTCCATCTATAATTGGGGCTTCCAATTTCTTTTTTGCCTCAACACAATGACACAAGTAATAGTTTGTACCCTCTTCATTGTCTTCATCTGCAATAATCGTGATAAACATGCTCGCATTTATATGTGCATATCTCTTGAAATTAGTCAACATTATGAATACAGATACAAAGTAAGATAACAATATGGAATTTCAAAATACTAAGCAAGTAGATATATTGCCTGGTTGAACTAGATCTGATACATGGTCAAAGTCGACCGATGATTCCATCGTGTTAGTTCCAATGCCATCAAGGGCGATACGTGTGAATTGGGCTAAGATAACTTGTCAACCATTTGTCAACCCACTCCCTGACTCACAATCATTCCAGGCTTGCATTGTACATGAAGAACAAAAGCATGCCATCTTACGTGTATCGATACTCCATGAACCTGCATTTGAGCTAAGGAAAGAGTGCAACTCACTCAATCCTGTTAGTGTATGACAATCCTCATATGGTGCAATGTTAGTATCATCCATCAACCAAAAAAATCTATGAATTGAAGATGTACCTTCATTACTTGGACCCATCAAAGCATTACACCACTCGACGATTGATCTTGCATCTTTCAACTGTGCATTGTCTTTATACTTTAACTCTTCTCATGCTAATGCTCTTTTCACGCATGCTCCTACACCATCATGCTCCCCCTTTCCATGTCTATCCTCACAAAAGTTCCACATATGTTGAACACGTGTAGTGAGATGCATCATGTACATCCAATAAAACATGCACGTGTTCTTGAACTGTGCTGCACAGTTATCTGACCATATTATATGTCGACCGTATGATATGCCCCCTAATCCAAATGAATGTAGAACATCTGGAAGCAACCTTGCACTAACTTTGGAGAATGCGTACGATCATCACTAATATAAAAGTGATACTCCCTCAATACCTTCCTTTGGTCCTCTGTACTATCAGCTACATGAATGAATGCTATGTGCACAAATATCGATACCTGTGTGGAGTTGTAATATTGGAATTGCACCTCACATTGTGGATGTAGAGTGTAGTTCTCTGCAAAGTCAACCACTGATACTATGCTACCAAGTGGAAAGGTGTCCTTGCATAGCTTGAATTGTGTGTCCATGCATTGGGCTCTATGGGTATGCCTTGCATACTCATACACTAGATTCTCACGAAACATGGACATAAAATGATACACTGGAATCTTCTCAACAACCAAATCACACCTTTTTTCTTGAGACCCATCTTTTGTAGCATATGCCACTATTTTATACTTCCCAAAATCTACTAGTTTATGCCCCACCTCATCTAAGCTTTCCATATGTTGACATACTCGCATTCGTTGCAGGCCACCGCAATGCTCGCATGAACCATCCAAGCATGTTCTCATGTAGAATATTTGGCCATCCTCTATTTGACATAAATTTTTGATAAGAACTCTCTTGAAGATTTTGGTGGGGCTTCTATGCCACAATCCTACAAAACATCATTAGTATGCAAATCTAAACATATAGAATGATAAACATCATAATGGTTAGCTAATTCAATATGTAGTGTATAGCAACAAGTAGTGCATGTGTGATTTATCTTGACATAAAAAGGTTTAAGCATTTCAAAGAATATTTGAGAAATACTAATTTGAGGATAAGCATTTTGAAATTTATGAAAAAATTGGGTTTGAGTCGTATCCAAAAAATGCTTTGGATGTGGCTCACAGTTTCGACTACCGATTCTCCTTCTTACGACATCCCTTTGATTCAGAGATGGCCTTGTATTATTCTTCCAATAATCTTCAGTTAGTGTACTCAATGCTTCAACAACTTTTTTATCTTTGTGTGGCAGTCTCCCTGAGAATGCCCATAATTTATTTGAATTGGTGCCCTCAATTCTTTGCCACCTTTGAACGGCTTTTGATAAAGTTTTTCTACTAATTCCCATTTGTTCACTTATCCTTTTTAATGAGGTGAGATCTCTTTGTTTGATAGCCTACCAAAGCTGATGTAATGACATGTTGGGTGACATTACTATCCTTTGAGCGTGAGGTCTTACCACATTGTCATAAGCATCCATTAGATTATTCACAATAGTGTTTTCACTTGATGCATTCGATGTTCTCAACCCAAGAGTCTTCATGATGTTTCTATACTTTAAACCCCACATCATTTGAACAAATAGTTGACATCTTGCGTCTCATTTAGCCTTTCAAAGAACATTTTCCAAATCTTATCAGCATATCTTCTACAAGTGCTCGGAATCTTACCTTCCATGTGCTGCAAAATATCCTCATCAATATTAATCAAAAACTTTGGCTTTCTATGCAAAATTCTAAGTGGTGTTCTCTTAGGTACATACATCTCAACATTAGCAATTTCATCAATATTGAATTGAGGTGGGCTAGATTTTGTACCTTCGATCAAGGGTGGAATAGACATACCTTGAGGTTCACATGGGGATGATGGCATACCTTGTTCATCAACTTCGAAAGTGATGATGTACTCTCAACTTCAGATGTGGTGGATGGTGTCCAACCATACTCACTTGTGGTAGATGGTGTCCCTCCATATTTGCTTGTGCTTAATGGTATCCCTTCGTATTCACTTGTGGTAGAGGGTGTGTCTCCAACTACGGTATCTGCATCTCCCCTAGCACGACTCTTTTGCATTCGTGCCCTTTGTGTTGCCAATTTCTTTTCTCTTTTTGATGATTGAGGTTCCTCTACAACTGGATTGTTTTCATCAATCATTCCCAATTTCTACTTTTCATGATATTCCCTCATCCGTTTTTTCTCTTTATCTCTCAAGGCTTGGAGCTGATCATCTGTTAGTTTTTTTCCTTTTAACAGTTCATTTCTTCGGCATGACAAATAATTTTACCTGTGCAAAAAGTGCTAAGTTGTCAAATTAACTAATTGAAAGCTTTGGAAGCATACACAAAGAAATTCCATTGACAATGTAAGGTTGTAACATGACAAATTGGTGCAGGAGCACCTAGGTCATGAAATTCCTTCAAAAGGCTAATTTGTTCAATTTTTAATGTTCAAGTAAATATGATGAGTGAAGGTCATGAAATGATGAATTTCAATGTATTGTCATCGTGAAATAGGTCACTAGGTGATATTATTGAAAAGTTGCTTTTTATAACAAAAGTTATCAATTATTGTAAAAATGTAAAATTGCACAAAAGCAGGAAGGTGAAGAGTCTTTTTTGTGGAAGGGCAAGGATGGGTTGATGAAGATGAAGAGGCAGTTATTTCAAATGATTTAGACACCTTTAAAAAGCATTGTAAGCTCGAGAAAGGCGGATCTTGTATCCCAAAAATCCATAAAAATCAATAAAAAAACCTTTGCTCAGTTATTTTGGAAATCTTTTCTATTCTTGTTTTCAGGTTGCATAGTGATTCAAGCATTCTAAGATTTGATTCTTGCCAGGGAAAGAGACTTATTTCATTCTTGAAATTTGTAGGAATTGTAATTCAAATAATCAAGAATTTGAACTTAGTTTCCTAAGTCTCAGTCTGTGGTTTCCTTAGAATTGTTTTGAGAGTCTAAAAAGTGATTCTTAGCCATTCCAACGATGTAGGGCTAGTAGGTCAGTGGAATGGATCATATTTAGTGTCTTTTCAATGTGAAGATGTGTGTGGCAGGGGTAAATAGAAATAAGAAGTCGGGATACTGTTGCATGAACAAAATTCTAAATTTTCTGATTCAAAAAAATGGTGTTTTCAAGTAGGGTTTAAGTGAAGATAGGATGATGGATGTGTTGATTTGAGCAAAAATATCTTAAATGGTTGGGATGATGTTTTATTTCAGGTCTAAGGAACAAAGGTGTTTGATTGTTTTTTCCTTGAAGGGGTAAGTTGAGTTGATGAGTGATTGTTGTATTGTTTATGACAAGAACAAAGTTGAAAGATGATTCTGAAAATGGTTTGCTATATAGAGATGGTGAATTGGCTACTGATAGCCTTATAACTTGAAATGAAATAAATGGATTTTGGTTGAATGAAAAGTAGTTTTGGACGAATTTGACAAAGTTTGTATAAATTGATCTTCTCCTGATTTGATTTGGGAAGGAAGTTCCCTAAAGAAATGATGTTGTTGAGTGGCTTGGCAATCTGATATTGCATCACAAACAAACAATTTGATCAACATGGAATAAGCAAAACAACAAAAATGAAAGCAAGCCATAATAGAATGAAATAAAATGTACAAATATTTCACACACCTAAAAAAGAAAAGTTTCAAATGGAGGAGTTCTACCCAATTATGCATCCTTTGCTTCTTCCTTCCTCAAACTCCTCAAAAATTTGACTTCTTCAAAATCTTGTTCCCCTCCAAATTTCAATTGTATATCAATTATCATTGTAATTGAAACTTGAATTGATATTATATGCCTATCCACATGAAAGCTCTGCTATTTCATACAAAGGTGATGGAAAGAACATTCAAAAGGTGGTGGAATCTCAAAATCATGCATGCACACTTCACTCAATCACCAAAAACCTACTTTTTGTCGGAGCACGCGCAAAACCAGGAGAATATGCAGAATGTGGGCCGACATCATGGGTATATTGTGATTTTTTACCATTTTTAGTGCAATAAAAAATGCGCTCGCATTATTTAATCCTAAATGGACATATCTCTACTAGTTAATTGATGAAATAAAATTATTCGTCATTAATAAAATCGCGTCATCGTCAAAAATCGCGTCCGGCATCCGTCAAAATCAAAAATCCCGTCCGAAATCGTCCAGTTAAAATCCCGCGTCGAAAGAGCATCGAAAAATCGAAAAAAGTTAAAGTCTGGAAAAAGGATCCCGCTTTTCCAGAAAAATCAGACGGGATCGTGCCGCTTCGCGGGCGCTCGATCAGGCAGGATCCGTCCGGGCAAATCCGTTTTCAGGATCCGCATTCTTTATCTTTTTCATCCGACGCAGGATCCGCGCAAAATCCGGATCTTTTGCGGATCCTTTACGTCATTTGCCGATCCAAGAGAGAGACCTAACAAAGGGAGAGGGAGTAGGAGGGAGAGGGTTGACCAACTCTCTCCCATCCTCTCCCACCCTCTCCCACCTTCTCCCACCAACCATTTCCCACCCTCTCTCACCCTCTCACACCCTCTCCCACCTTCTCCCACCCTCTCCATCCCTCTCCCACCTTCTCCCTGTTATCTCTCAAAAATGAAGGTTTGAACCACGAAAGGTTGCCAAGCTTTCACAATGTTTCAGGGTAACAGACAAGGCCAAATGAATTGAACCTTATACTCTTCAGGTGCTGCCAGACCTAGGTAGGTGTACCTATATGAGTGAGGTAGACTTGACTTGTGCTTATCTCTCTTGAAATGTTTTGCCCACAATGGCAGATGGGAGTGGACAAATAAAACTGGAATTTGGTATAAATTATATAACAACATTAAAATTAAAACCTAATATGTTCAGTTAACAGATGTAAAAAATGAATGAAACTAAATGATAAAAATGCAGAGACTAGTTATTGGGTATTCAGAGTAAAACGAAATCTTAAATGAATAATTTTTTTTGCCAGAAACTCAAATTGTTTGGCATATGTTTTAGTTTATAACTTGTATAAATATGCAATATTGTGACTACCAAGTTCTTCTTAATGATCCAGATAAATCTCCCTGATTACTGTGATCCATTAAAAGGATTTAATCTTTTCTTGAAAGAGCTGATCAATCAACCACACAGATACAACAAATGTGCACTGATAAACCGAATATAAACTTGTTACATCAATTTAAATAACCAGAAAGCATCAATCTTGGAGACAACTTTAGTAATACTTTCAATGAGCACAACAGATAATTGACACCAGAAAAATGTCATCACATCAAAAATTCAATTGAAATCTCCATTGTTTTTCAATCATGCATCATAGTCTCAAAAAATTATGTACCCTACTGTATTTTTTTTACTCTGTCTCTCCTCTTCGTTGCTATCAAAAATGGGTTTTATATATCAGCCACATGAAAATTCGTGTCCATTCGCATTCACATCTGGGCAGTTATTTCATTTGAGCCTTTGCAACTGTTCATCAGACTCCTGCGAAGACATTACATAGTCTTACCGATGTTCAATGTCTCACCGACGGTTATTCCTTCAATCGCAAGTATATCGCTGAAACTCTCATCGATGAAAACCATCGCTGTGACTTATGGAGTCGGTAGGATCCCCCACAGCTCACTTCATGTCTTACCGAAACATCTCCTTAAGTTCACTTTCTGATCACCGTGACATAGAAATTTTCCTGCCAATGAACCTTCATTTAGTATGATTCACATAGCTCTCACCGAAGAAGCCAGTCTCACCGAACGTATCTCCAACTTTGAATCTTGTCGCTGTGACATAGGAGTCGGTAAGACTTCATGACTTCATTTCGATGGCAATGACGAGACCAAACAAATGCTACATGAAATTTCACCGACAGCTTAAGTTTGGATGATGTAACCCTTTGTATCTCGATCGATAAGACTCTTATGTGTTCGATATGAATCTCCTCGATAATTATTGTCTTAGCGATAAGTTTACTTTTATTTCCAATCAGTATGACCTATAATGACTCGCTATGACATATAGCGATAACCACTGTCTTGTCGATAGATATCCCTTTATCTTATCTTTTGCTATGACTTTTGGAGTCGGGGAGAGGTTTCATAGAATACTTTGTGTCTTACCACGATACACCCCATGGTATGTTTTCCAGTCGATGAAACATATTTACTCTCTCACCGATGAAACACTTTAGTGAGACATATGAGTCGGCAAGACTACATAACCTCATCTTGAGAGTCATTTGATATAATCCCCTTATGCTTTGTCAGCGAGACTGGGTGCATTCGCTGAGACTTTATTCCGATAACCTTTAGTCTGGTTGATACATCGTTCTATGAGCTAGTTGGTGAGACATAATACATTCAGTAAGACCTCACTCTGAAGACTTTTGGTTTGGCCAAAACGTTTGCTTGGGCACCGATCGGTAAGACAATATGATTTTGCTATGACTCATCCCATGAAAGATTTCTCACCGATATGTCATTCTATCGCTGAAACAATGAACTATTTCCTGCCAATGGGTGTTTGCATATGAATTATGATTGGTGTGACATCTCTGAAGTCTTGTCGATAGACCTACAA
>VDFB02179234.1:80149767-80169932 GCA_007258455.2 Sequoia sempervirens
TCCCAGTCTCTCCAACTCTCTCCCACACTCTCCCATGCTCTCCAACTCTCCCATGTATTTATAAATAATGCCACATTAACTTGCATAATAAAGACTAAATTCTATGCTCCATTATTCTTTAAAAGAAGTTATAAAACCATAATTTATTTTTTGAAATAGAGTCTCCAATAAAACTTGCAATATCTTTTACATTAACTTCGTTTTTAAAAAACATTGGTCTATTACACTTTTCACATTAACACAATACAAAATCTACTTTTAAAGTCGAAATACAAGATCATATTTTATACTTCATGAGCAATTCTATATCCAATCATTTTATCAAAAAAGCCTTAAGTAGGAACAACAAGAAGTGAACAATATTTTGCTTCAACATCCAATAAGAATACATGGTGATGAGTGAGGTCTTTCTCTTGTATCCCTTCATTTTTCAATAAAATACTAACATTTACTAGTATCAACAATAATTAGAAATACAATGAATAACACAAAGGAATTAGGCTTTCTCTCCACCCTACCATAATGGCATCATGGAGCCTCGTGGGCTCTAGCCATACCCCCAAGCAAGGAATTTTTTTAGCTTCGCGATGATACTTGGAATCTTTTCTCATTTCTGCAAAGGGATAAACTAACATAGCACAAATTGCATGTATCTAGGTTCTTTATGTTCTATTTGCAAACATGATCCATACACTATGACACCTTACAACAAACAAGGGTAAGTGAGAATAGGAAGAACTTATCTCCTTTTCTTTAGGTGAAGGAAATTGAACTCTTGTATCCATCTTTTCTCTCCTAGCCAAGCCATCTTGATCAGAATCTTTTCAAAGAGGAAGGACTCCTCTCTTCTCATCTTTTCTTTCATCTCAACTAAAGTTCTCTAAGGATAAGTGGGTAACACCCCACTCCTTCCTCTCCAAAATATAAGAGTTTCAACTTGCAACCTTTGGATGGAGAGGTGTGGAGTATACCTACCTCCATCAATGAGAGTCTTTTCCTTATTGAAGAAGAAACATGCACTTGGACAACCCCTCCATCTTTCCATCATATCCTCTTTTCAAAACTCGTCACTCTCCAAAATGAGGACTTTTCAGGGGTCAAATCATGTCTTAGGGCCACTATTGTATACCTACTTGACCCCTACCATTATGGTATAGACCCTAGAGGGTTTATTTTTGAACCTTAACCAAGAAAATTGACCAACAACCTTCTTTAAAGAACCATTTAAGGACCTGTGCGAATTTCAACTTGAATAATGGTTTCTAAAACTTATCCCTCAACTTACAACTCACTTGGCAAACAAATAAATACCCTCTCAATCCAAAATATTAATCATCCATTTTATATCAACCCTTACCACCTTACTCTATCAACTTGTTAACTTTATTTCCCTCTAAGCCTTAAAAGGGGGTCAAATTCATCACCACAAGAAGATGTCTTTTGATCTACTCAATGGTCTTCCCTTCTTGTACTAACTCTTCTTTTCCTACATGTTACCAATGAAACCATAAGCAACAATCACATATCACATTAATTAAATAGCTGAAATAAAATTTAATTTTGCAAGAATTTCATTTACAATTTCAACTCATTTACAATTTACGATTTTAAACTCTTTCACAGTAGAATAAATAAAATGTTAGAATGAAAAGCAAGAATATTATTAAATTCTCACACTATTTGTCATCCACAATACATTTTACCATCTATTTAGGAACACATAAAACAAATTAGAGCTTTACTAATCTCATGCAAGGTGGGGCCTTATAGATTGGTTTTATGTGCATGATGGTTATCCTTTGTAATTATTCATGAGTCATGTATTAGGAAGAGTGGCTTTCGACAGCAGCCAAAACCTTAAGTGGTAACCTATCAGGAGTTTATAATTCAGTGAAAACCTAATTAAATGTACTAGTGGTTGTGTAGTGTTCACTAAATAACTCAGATAATTGGATTGCATTGCCCTATCCCTTAGTGCTTGTATAGACTAAGGGTAGGTTGAGAAGGCTTGGAATGGCATGATCATTTACCTTGTCTTCTTGAAAGGTAGTTTGATGCCACTTGAGTTTGTTTAGGGGTCAAGAATTGGTAGAGATTGTTAGGGTAACTCGAGATGAGGGTTGATAATCTAGGAAGATTCACCAAGGTAACCTATAATAAACTATGTGATGACACTCTTTTCCTAATGCATGTTATGTGGTCTCTTGTGTAGAGTTACCCTTATATATGTTGTTGCCTCTGGGATTTTTGTGTTGTAGTTATGTGATTTATATATCATTATGTCGTAATGTGTACATTCAACAAAGTGATGTTTTGTTTTGTTTTCTCTTCATGTTGTCTTTCATGTGGACCTGATATTATCTCCTAGCACAGGGGGTGGACCTCGGGTACCAGTTGGTTGGGAGGAACATGCTTTGCACCCCATTGGGTCCCCATACAGGTGTTATTGTATTTACGATAGGTTCTTGATTCTACATTGTTCGTGAAGCTGGACATTGAGCGTGCTCATGCACGAGATTGACAGATGTGTTATGATGATCATCTATATTGTATACGTTCTTGAGATGTATGTGAGATTCTATTGTAATGTTATTATGATGGGATGAGATTTGTCACAATCTCACTTGATGTAATTTAAACATGTAACTTGGCTACGTCATTTCTATGTGATTTGATCATTTATTATTTATATGATATATCTTATCCTTATGCTTTATATATTTTGGTTTAGTGATGTGATGGTTTTACTTGTGAATTTTTAAGTAGCATTGTCATGAAACCCTGAGAATAATTGTTTTTATGTATCTTTTGTACTTATGTTATAATTGAATGTTCTTTTAAAAAAAATTGTTTGGTTATTTTGTTCTTTGTGTGTGTTCTTTGGGTTCCTTGGTGAGGCATTACAACTTGGTATCAGAGCACAAGGTTCTAACACTGGGAACTTTAGATAATTGTGAGCCCATTACGCTATCCTAGATGTTAGACTCTGTAGTTTGTATTGTCCTGTTTGTTATTGTTTTCCTTACAATTGAGACTTGCCCTTGATTTTTTGTAGGACAATTCCTAGATGATGAGGTAGGGGTCATGGGGCTAACCACCAAGACACTCCCTCTCAGAGTTCTCATGAGAGTGAGCACGTCCTCAATTGGATCAGGCGAGTAGGGATTTGAACCATGTACAACTAGAGATAGAGGGAGCATAGTTGCATCCCTTACTAGAGGAGATTCTTGTTTGACTTGGTCCTAGATAGGAGATTAATCAGGAGGTGGCTAGAGAACATGACATATCACCTAGGAGAGTTTTTGAGACTATGGAACATGATGTCATTGCTACAGAGCATATGAGAGACTTATTGAGGGCACGCCCTCCCACATTTGACGGTACTAGTAGTGGACTAGAGGTGGAAACGTGGCTAATAGACTTGGGACAATGTTTTTCTATGCATCCATATGGTAGCAAAACTAGAGATAGATGCACCATTATGCATCTTAAAGACTTTTCCTCTACATGGTGGTGATGGGTAAACCCACAAAAGTGGTTTACAATTTGAATGAGGAACGAAAACTTGTAAAACATGACCCCATGCCAAAAAATTTCATTATGTGGGTTCGAATGAACTCATTGGTTCGAACGAACCAATAAAGGGTTCACTCGAACCAAGGTTCGAGTGAACCCATTTAATGCATGCATAGAAAAGGAGAAGGAATGTCTTGTGGAGGAGAATTTGACTATGGATTTTGGTGGACATACAGGTGTTCAAATAGGTAGTGCACCTTCTATAGGCTTTGGTCCATGAGGCAGTCAAAAAAAGATAGGGGGTTCCTCTAGGGACCAATAGGAACCTACTAATGGTGGACAATAATTGAAGTAGTGTTACCCACCGAAGAATAATAATTCTCAAGTTTAATAGGCTAATTGTTCACAGTATGGGAAGGACCATAACTAGTGGTGTAATAAGCATAACCGTTAGGATCATCCAGCATAGAGTGCACAGTCTACAATTAACATAGGTAGTTATCAATAGTTTAATGCGCCTTTGAGTGGTAGAGGTTTAGGAAGAGGTACTGGTTTCTTTTCATGTGGTCAGCAAGATCACATTGCTAGGCAGTTCCTTGTGAGAGGTACATCATGATTTGGATAGCAACTGGCATCTTTAGAGCCGACAATTGGAGATGCAGGCCATTTACACAAAGTCTTTGCTATGATAGATAACTACTAGGCAGATCATCAGAATACTATGGTTTTGACTTCATGTCAGTTATAGGGTACTAATGTTTGTATCCTTTTTTTATTTTGGAGCTTCTAATTCATTTATTTCACCCTCTATTGTTAAGCGATTTGGACTCGTTGTAGTAAAGCAAGGTGATAGGTGGCAATTAGAATTGTCCTCTCAGGTGAAGGTAGCAATAGAAAAACTTGTTTACAATTGTGGACTTAGGATTGGATCACTATCTACCTTAGTAGTCCTTTGTGTCACAACTCTCAGTTCTTATGATATTGTTTTGGGTATGGACTGGCTGGGATCCCATCGTGCAGTGATTGATTGTCGACAAAAGATAATATGTTGCTTAGATGATTTTGGTGCAGAAGTTGAAATAATTGGTGTACATAGACCCATCTCCTTGTAGATTATATCAGCTATGAAATTGAGGAGATGCTTTCATCAGGGTTGTCAACTATTTGCAACAACAATTAATGACTTGGACTTAGAGGAGAGTCGAGAGGTATCTCTTGATGACTACCTTGTTCTTGGGGAATTCATAGATGTATTTCCTAGTGATATTCCTGGTATGCCACTGAAACATGACATAGATTTCGGGATTGAATTGCTTCCTAGAGCAGAGCCTATATCTCAAGTCCCATATAGAATGACCACATAGGAACTAGGAGAGCTTTGTGTGTAGGTGGAGGAACTTTTTGCTAAGGGTTTTATACGTCTGAGAATTTCGCCTTAGGGAGAACCTATTATCCTCATGAAGAAGGACGGATCCCTCATATTGTGTATCGATTACCACTAATTGAATAAAGTGATGGTAAAGAATTGATATCCCTTACCTAGAATTGATGATCTCTTTCATCAGATCAAGGGAGCTAAGGTTTTTTCTAGAAAATTGATCTGATATTGGGGCACCATCAGTTGTGCATTTCAGAGGCGGACATTCATAAAATGACATTTCAAACTCATTACAGGTACTATGAGTTCACAGTGTTACTATTTGGGTTAACAAATTCACCATTTATTTTCATGAGTTTGATGAACGGTGTTTTTCACACTTACCTTGATCATTTTTTCCTTGTGTTTCTTGATGATATTCTGATATATTCGAGGAATATGAAGGAGCATGAAGAATATATGAGACAGGTATTACAGTGCTTGAGAGAGAATTAGTTGTATGCAAATTTGAAGAAGTGTGAGTTCTTCCAGACTAAAGTGAAATACTTAGGCCACATTATCTTTAGAAAGGGTATTGTTGTGGATCCTTTGAAGATACAAGCCATCATTGATTGGCATGTGCCTACCAATGTATATAAGGTTCGCAGTTTTATGGGTCTTGTAGAGTATCATCGATGGTTTGTCCATGGGTTTTTGATGATTTCTCACCCTACTTCTCTTTAGAGGAAAGGGAAGAAATTTATTTGGTCATATCAGTGTCAGTTGGCTTTTCAGACACTCAAGGAAAAGTTGACTAGTGTGCCTATCTTAGCTATTGCTGATCCTACTAAGGACTTTGTCATTTGCACTGATGAGTCTTTAGAGGGATTGGGAGTTGATGCAGGATGGTCGTGTGATCACTTATGAGTCTCACAAACTCAAGGATCATGAACTAAACTACCATACTCATGATTTGGAGCTAGCCGCAGTTGTTCATGCTATGGTTTGGTGGAGACATTTCTTGTTGGGGAACTGTTTTGAACTTCACAGTGATCACCATAGTCTGTAGTATATTTTCATGCATCCTAATTTGAATGCTAGGAAGAGAAGGTGGATGGAGTTCTTATGTGAGTATGACTTCAAGATGAAATACATCTAGTGGAAGGAGAACGTAGTGGCTAATGCTCTTAGTCGGCGAAGGCATGAGATTTCTGCCATGACTCTTTGAGTTGACTTGAGGAGCTAGATTTTGGCAGCACTTCCTACAGGCATCCTGTATCAGGAGGTGAAGGCAGAGTTAGGATCAGGAAGACCCTTGGAGGGTAGATTCATAGGTTATACTCTCGAGTTAGATGGATTGTTGTGACATTTGGTTTGTGTCTATGTACCACATATAGAAGTTCTTTGCACATTGATTATGTTAGAGGCACATTGAGCACCATATTTAGCTCATCTAGGTGTAAATAAAATGAACGCAGATCTTCATCAATTATACTTTTGACCAGGAATGAAGTGTGATAGCGTTGATTTTGTTTCAAGATGTCTTGAGTGCCAGAGAGTTAAGGTCGAGCACCAACATCTCACAAGAATTTTGCAACCACATTTAGTTCCTAAATGGAAGTGGGATATCATATTAGTGGACTTCATTGTTGGTTTACCCATGTCATCTTGTCAACACGATGCTATTATGGTTACTATTGATAGGTTGACTAAGGTAGCACATTTTTCTCTAATTTGTTCCTCCTACAATCCCTCTTTTGTGGCCAAGATATTCATGGAGGACATTGTTCGATTGCATGGAATTCCTCATAGAATCATTTTAGATAGAGATCATGTGTTTACATCAACATTATGGACATCATTGCAGCATGCCTTAGGTACTCAGTTGAACTTCAATTTAGCTTATCACGCTGAGACTAATGGTCAGACTAAGAGGGTCAATCAGATTCTTGAGGATATGCTCAGGATGTATGTAATGGATCAGTAGTCGCTATGGGAAGATTATCTTTACTTAGTGGAGTTTTCCTATAATAATGGTTATCATAGTTCCATAGGTATGCCTACTTTTCAGGCATTGTATGGATATCCTTTTCAAACTCCATTGTGTTGGGATTGACTTGAGGATAGAGTTCGACTTGGGCTTGAGATGCTTTAGGATATGGAGCAATAGGTTGACCACATTAGAGAGCACTTGGTGGTGGTGCAAGATAGGTAGAAGAAGTATGTCGATGCTCATAGAGTGGATCGTCAGTTTATGTTGGTGATAGGGAATTTCTTCAAGTGCGAACATGGAAGAGTCTCATCCATTATGGAAAAGGCTCTAAGCTCACACCTGATATCAGTGGGTTGTTTAAGGTTATGGAGAGGATTGGTCCTGTAGCATACCATCTTCCTTTACCACCTAGCTTGTCACACATTCATGATGTATTCCATGTATCTTTTCTTAGGCCTTATCATCTTGATCTTTCACATGTGCTCAATTGGAATGCATTACAGGTAGAGGATGAGCAACTGCTTTGGAGCCCATGGGAATTCTTCAACATAGGAGACTCACCCTTAGGGGTCGAGACATTCATCAGGTGAGGTTCCAGTGGGATCCTAGTGATGAGGCATCTGCTACTTGGGAGGATGCAACCCACATGTGAGAGCTTTATCTGTATCTGTTTCCAGGCTTCCAAGAGTAAGCCTTATCCTAGGGGGGAGGATGTAGTGTCCCTCTAGTTGCTACACTGTGATTCAATTTGTTTATGTTCAATTGATAGCAATTTTAGTTGTTTTTGATACTATGCTACTTTATTTCAGTTGCAACACTGATATTATGTTGGTTTTATAATTTGTTGATGACACATTTGATACATTGTTGATCATTTCATTATGGTTGTGTGGTGAAATTATGATGAACATTATATGTGTAATGGTTCTATGATTTCTTTAGAGCATTAGCATGATTATGATGATGTATCTTATTTTTGTTTATGATGTATTATTGTATGTTAGTCTTGGTGAAAGAGACATTGTACTATTACTCACTCATGAGTACCCTACTACGTTGCGACTCTATTTCACAGTGTGATTGTTGGTATATGCAGATATGTTTAGCAGTGTTGTTTGATGTGGCATGTAGGTATTGGGCATCAACTCCACCTACTTGCTAGGTCTGGGCATGCCCTGACCCAATGGGAACATGTTGTTTTAGAGATAGTTTCAGGCCCTTCTTTGGCCATAGTTCCTTTTTGGGGCAATTATCTATTTTATCACCCATCGATGTTATTGTCGTTTTGGTCTATTGTGTCATTCAGGTTTGTGTTTTGTTTGGAAATTTTATTAAATTGATTTATTTGATTTAATGTAATTTTATTTAAATGTTAGATTAAAATAATAGTGTTTGGAGCGTGATTTATTAAATTAAAATAGATGTGTTTATTTAATTTAATTATCAAATTATAAATTATTGTTGGAAAGGTTTGATTAATTTGATTTATTAAATTGAATTAAATAGAATATTTATTTAATGAGTTTGTTAATTTTTATGTGCAAAATTAAATAATTGTTTGAGAAGTAGATATTTTAAAAGATTTTGTTTTTAACATGTGTAAATATTGATTTGGAGTTAGAATTTTGATCTGGAGTTAAAAATTGCGATCTTGAGTAAATTGTCTCAGTTGGAACTAATTGATCAATCTTGATCGCATGTTGATTATTAGTTAAGTCTAGAGACTTTGAGTTAATTGGAAATGAATAAAGAATTTTTTTATGCAAAATTTTGCACACAAAAATTTATTATTATTTTTGGCTAGAGAAAATTCATGGGAATGGTTTTGAGAAGTTTTTTGGGTTGGTTGTTGAAGAGTTTTTTTATCTATACATGTATAATTTTCTAGTATTTCCTAAGCTTGGTTTTTGATTAATTGAAGATTGATGTATTTGAAATTTTTTCTTGGCTCTTCTACATATTTCATTTGGCCATAACTTCAATTTCTAGGTTGGTTCAATTTCCCTCTCTGTAGATTTTATTTGGAAAAGATTGTTTTCTTTGTGTTCTTTCTTGTTGTGTGTGGAATTGGTGAATTTTTATGTATTTCTCTATGAACTTTTTGTGATTGTAAAATTTTTTCTTTAGAATTTATGAGAAATTTCATTGGCTTAAGAATGATGATAATGGTGGCTTTCCATTCTATTTTTTTGGTATTTTAGTGTTCTGCTTATTTGTGACTGGCTGTGTGCGTATGTTGTCTAGAAATGATGTTGAATCTATTTGTTACGATCTTGTTGGTATCATTCATGTTATGATTGGGATTTTATTTGGTCTTCTGCACCTTCCTGGAGTGTTTTTGAGTCGTTATGTGAATCCTTGAACAATTTTGGGTAGTTTCATCACTTGTTTCATTCTTTTTTTCATGTTTATGGTATCTGACATGGATCCGCTACAGAATGCCTTCTATGCCCTGTAATAGGCCTTCAATGCACCATTACAGAGCTTGTATGCACCACTTTATGTCTTGTATGCACTGTTTTAGAGCTTTTATGCACCAGTGTTTGGCTTGTATGCACCACTATTTAGATTGTATGTACCACTATTGGACTTGTATGCGCCACTATTTAGTTTGGATGCGCCATAGGAATTTTTGTATGTGTTGTTGTGTCTATTTTTCCAATTTCTGAATAATGTCTATGCACCACAGGATGCCATGGATGTGCCGTTCTATTCTATTTTGACCATTCTGATGTTTTTGACATCTAAAGGTTTCTTTTTGGATTTTCAGCTCTTACCAGAGGTTTATTAAGAACGTCTTAAGTTTCTCTATGTTGTTGGAGATTGGTATTTATTCCATGTGTTGTCTAATTCATGTAATTATCTATTGAATGGTTGTTGTGTTCTATTTTTTAGTGCTTTAATCTAAGAATGAAAATATTGTGTTCATAGTAGTAGCTTTAATAATTTAATATGTATACATGTTTATGTGTTTGTTTATATTCCGTTAATGATTTATGAGTGTACTTCAATTTTATTTAGTTTTAAATCTTCCAGAGGTTAGGAAAGGAAACTGGTTTTGTTAAGTTTATTGTGTATGTTCATTTTTGTTTAATTGTAATGATCAGATTGGGATTTATCCATGCACAGTTTATCTATTACCTTGGTGGTATTTTGGATGTGAAATGATTGTGTCATGAAAAGAAATGAGATTATTCATGGATTGGTTTTATGTGCATGATGGTTATCCTTTGTAATTTTTCATGAGTCATGTATTATGAAGAGTGGCTTTCAACAAGGGCCAAAACCCTAAGTGGTAACTAGGGTAACCTATCAGGAGTTAATAATTTAGTGAAAACCTAATTAAATGTACTAGGAGTTGGGTAGTGTTCAATAAATAACTCAAATAATTGGATTGCCTCGCCTTATTCCTTAGTGCTTGTATAGACTAAGGGTAGGTTGAGAAGGCCTGGAATGGCATTATCGTTTACCTTGTCTTGTTAAAAGGTAGTTTGATGCCACATGATTTTTTTTAGGGGTTGGGAATCGGTAGAGATTGCCAAGGTAACTCGGGATGAGGGTCAGTAATCTAAGAAGATTCACTAGGGTAACCTATAATAAACTATGTGATGACACTCTTTTCCTAATCCATGTTATGTGGTCTCTTGTGTAGAGTTACCCTTGTATATATTGTTGGCTCTGGGATTTTTGTGTTGTAGTTATGTGATTTAGATATCATTATGTTGTAATGTATACATTCAACCATGTGATGTTTTGTTCTGTCTTCATGTTGTCTTTCGTGTGGACCTGATATCATCTCCTAGCATGGGGGGTGGACCTTCAAGTACCAATTGGTTGGGAGGAATGTTCTTTTCACCCAATTGGGTCCCCATATAGGTGTTATTGTATATGTGACAGGTTCTTGATTGTACATTGTTCATGAAGCTAGACGTTGAGTGTGTTCATGTACGATATTGACAGATGTGTTATGGTGATCATCTATATTGTATACATTCCTAAGATGTATGTGAGATTCTATTGTAATGTTATTATGATGGGATGAGATTTGTCACTCTCACTTGATGTAATTTAAACATGTAATTTGGCTACGTCATGTCTATGTGACTCGATCATTTATTATTTATATGATATATCTTGTCCTTATGCTTTATATCTTTTGGTTTAGTGATGTGATGGTTTTACTTGTGAATGTTTAAGTAGTGTTGTCGGGGAACCTTGATAATGAGTGTTTTTATGTATCATTTGTACTTATGTTGTAATTGAATGTTCTTTTAAAATTAAAATAAAAAATTCAGTTATTTTGTTCTTTGTGTGTTTTATCTGGGTTCCTTGGTGGGGCGTTACATATATACAACAATGTTAGTTTAGTTTCCTAATGTGCTCTTCATAGTATATATTGTTGCTCCTTACCATACAAAATTGTTGCTTCCTTTTTATTATCTACTCTTCATAGAATCATTAGTGGTATGTTTATCTCTTGTAATGTTCTTCACAAAATTTATTTAATTACTATCATAAATTCCTTTTAGATCTCTAGATACTCCTTAATTTTTTCTCTCTTAAACATTCATTTAACAAATTCAACATCTCTTGTCTTAAGTTCATTCAAAAAATTGATATATATGTGTGTATCCTTTGTCTATCCTTTCAAAATGCAAACAATGGTATTGGTTAATCATTTTCTTCTGCATGTTATTGAATTTGTAAATGAATGTGTACAATGTTAGTTATATATATATATATATAACATAGCTTCTTGAATTTGTAAATGAATGTGTGTGTATATATATAACACAACTTATTGAATTTGTAAATAAATGTGTGTGTGTGTATATATACACACACATTCATTTACAAATTCAATAAGTTGTGTTATATATATACACACTCATTCATTTACAAATTCAATAAGTTATGTTATATATATATATATACACATATTCATTTACAAATTCAATAAGTTGTGTTATATATATATAACACAACTTATTGAATTTGTAAACACATAGCTTATTGAATTTGTAAATGAATGTGTACAATGTTAGATATATAAAATTGTACACATTCATTTGCAAATTCAATAAGCTATGTTATATATATATATATACACACAACTTATTGAATTTGTAAATGAATGTGTGTGTGTGTGTATATAACACAACTCATTGAATTTGTGTCTATACACACACACACACACACACACATTCATTTACAAATTCAATAATATGAAGAAGAAAATGATTAACCAGTACCATTGTTTGTATTTTGAAAGTACAGGCAAAGGATACACACATATATATCGATTTGTTGAATGAACTTGAGACAAGAGACACTAAATTTGTTAAATGAATGTTTAAGAGAGAAAAAATTAAGGAGTATGTATAGATCTACAAGGAATTCATGACAGTAATTAAATAAATTTTGTGAAAATAATTACAAGAGATAAACATACCACTAATGATTCTATTAAAAGTAGATAATGAATAAGAAGCAACAATTTTGTATGGTAAGGAGCATCAATATATACTATGAAGAGCACATTAGGAAACTAAACTATATGTGTGTGTGTGTGTGTGTGTGTATAACATTGTATACATTCATTTGCAAGTTCAAACACACAAATTATTGAACTTGTAAATGAATGTGTATTGCATTTTATGTGTGTGTGTGTATATATATATATATATAAGATTATATGTGCATTCATCTAAAATTGATAAATGAATTTTTAAGAGAGAAAAAATTAAGGAGTATTTACAGATCAAAAAGGAATTCAAATGATAGTAATTAAATCAATTTTGTGAAGAGAATTACAAGAGATAAAAATACTAGTAATGATTCTATGGAGAGCAAGAAACGAATAAGAAGCAACAATTTTGTATGGTAAAGAGCAATGATTTATACTATGAAGAGCACATTAGGAAACTAAACTAATATATATATATATATATATATATTCTATATATATATATATATATATATATATATATATATATATATATATATATATATATATATATATATATATATATATTGTTTATATATATATATATAAACAACTTATTGAATTTGTAAATGAGTGTGTACAATGTTATATATAGCATTGTACACATTCATTTACATTCATCTACAAATTCAATAAGGTATGTGTTTGAATTTGTAACTGAAACCCATTGTTCAACATACAAAATGCCAAGGGAAAGGTAAACAGATTAACAAGATATGCATCTAAGTTTTCCAGGATGAAGAAATAGAGGAGCTATTTTGGCCTACAGAGAATGCAGTGAAGTGTTACAGAAATCATGGAATTTTCCAAGAAATCACTAGTCATGGTATTTGCGATGGTTTCTAGAATACTTATGATGACATGCACTGCAGGCCAAGAGAGTTATATATCATAGTTTAGTTTCCTAATGAATGTGTACAATGCTATATATATAACATTTTACACACTCATTTACAAATTCAATAAGCTGTGTGTTTCAATTTGTAAATGAATGTGTACAAAGTTATACATATATATATAGAGTATGTGTAGGATCATGATAGGCCAAAAGTGGCGAAATGATGGGTATGTGGCTGATGACTTTTTTTTTACCCAAAATTGATGAAACGAAAAGGGTTTTTAAAGGACATTCTCAGCTTTCCACCAATATAAATTATGATTTACTTTGAATTTAATAAATTATTATTATTCATTTTCTATTTGAATTACGACTAAATTCTTGATTGATAGGCTGATTGAAAAACATCTATAGCTTTCAAATGGTATCACATTTTTTGAATCTGAAACATGCGTCACATTCTATGCTTCACATATTATAGGATTAAAAAAAATTAATTTCATGAAGTTTTGAACAAGTTAAGGTGGTCAAACATACGAGTTTTTATAAACTTTAAAAGTTGTAATAAAAAAATCATAATTAATTATTTACTTGGAAAAAAATACAAAAAAATATGCAGCACATCCGAACATGAGTCCTCTACTTATATCTAAAATCTTATTAAAAATATTATCATTTTATTGTGGTTAGGGTGGTTAGACAGACACCTACTTATTTTTTCCCTAAAATTTAAGTACTACTGCATTGAAATTTCAAAATTTCACCAAATAGATTTTTTTTTTTTTAAAAAAAAACCTAGTAGATTAGAAACTAAATTCAATTTTCTACAAATTTTATTTTTACATATTTTTGAAATAATAAAGATAACTTATTCAAATTTTTACATCAAGTTTCCTAACTCTGATTTTTCTGAAATTTTCGCCACTTAAGGGCCTATTTTTTCCATGATGATCCTACACACACACACACACACACACACATATATATACATATACAGCATTGTACACACTCATTTACAAATTCATTGTCTCTTGTCTCAAGTTCATTAAACAAATCAATATATATGTGTGTATCCTTTGCATATCCTTTCAAAATGCAAACAATGGTACTGGTTAATCATTTTCTTCTGCATCTTTTAGGACCCATGAAAGGTTTATTCGCTGATTGAAAAATTATTAATGCTTGTTTATGAAACAAATCAGCCCTCTTCAATTCCTTTTCTCTATGTGTTGTTTGATTTTTTTAGGTCATGGTGTTGTTTTTTTTCCCACATTGTACACATTCATTTACAAATTCAATAAGTTGTGTGTCCATTGTGTGAGGTAACAACAAACATCATTCTCCTTTCAAAGTGAAAACAATGGTACTCTGAATTCTTATTATGATGCAATTAAATTATATATGTGTATACACGTGTTATATATATGTATGTGTGTGTATGTATGTATGTATGTATGTATGTATGTATACACACATGTTATATATATATATATATATATATATATATATATATATATATATATATGTATGTATGTATGTACCTTCCATAACCATGAGAACCTTCTAGAGAAAGTGCATGGTAAAATGATGGAAAAGAATGGGATACCCAAAAAAAAACATTACTTATATGTATTAATTGGAACCGAAATGAAGTTTAATTGGGGTGTAATGTGTTTGGTGTCTAGTGCTAATGTTTGGCGATTAATGTGTAGGAGCGATTTTTAATGGGCATCAAAATAATTTTATAAGGTGCTAACATGAATTAGACCCATTGAATTTTGAGCGAATTTGAATGATAAAATAGTTTTAATTAAATGTTAATAGTGACACATTTAGGTGTTTTTTGTTCTACAATGTATATCAGTGACTTTCTACAATGTATATGTATGTATATGTTTATATGAATACATGCATGTATCCTTATTTTTCTATGAATGTTTACATGCATGCTTATGTTTCTATGACTGTATGCATGCATACAAACATGTAAAAAATCACAGATATATAAGGCTCCCCAAATAAACATTGAATCCAAATATAATGCAGAATTTAGTCATATCATCTCTAAAAACCTATGTAACTGGAAACTACAAATTAAAATGCTATAATAAATTCAAATTTGAAACACAACAATCAAATTGAATGCATTGAATTTTTAGATTCAAATCTCTAAATAAGAGGGATAGTAGCTAGCGACATTCACAATTATTCTCCTCTACTAATATCCTCTCCATACTACAAACCATTGAATGCATCATTTGCACATTCCTCATATATCCAAGGGTGATGAGAAACAATGAATATAAGTTGAGTAAATCTTGGTATACAATTATATTAACATTTATATGTTTTTACATATATTTATGTTTTTCATATGGAAATTTTAATATGTTGAACTTGATTAATTATGTGTTGTTATACATGCATTATTTCAATATGTTACTAGCCTTGGTTGTTACTACCTGTGGTTGTAAATATTTTCTTGCAGGCTTAGGAGAACAAGGAGAGGTGGTGCAACAATGTTCATAGTGAGCAGTTTGGTAAATGTGTTTGTCAACACACCAAATAATTAAGGATTTTTTGTTCATATGGCTCTAAGTTTCAATTATTGTTCTTTATTGTTCACTAACTAGTATGTCTCTTTTTGTGGCTGCATCCTATCATGGACTCAAAATGGCTCAAAGAAAAGGGTATAGGAAGGTCCGGTTGGAGGGTGACTCTCTTAACATTATAAATAATTTGAAGAATGCTTCACCTACATCTTGGACTATTGAGGCCTTGTTCAGGGACTCCATTGAAATTATCAATTCCTTTGATACTTTTTATATCTCCCACATATTAAGAGAGGGAAATATGTTAGCTGATTTCTTTGCTAACTTTGGTGTTAGAGAAAGAAAGGAGTGGGATTTAAATGATCCTATTCCTTTTGAGGCAATGACTATTATTAACAATGAATGCTAATCTCAAGTTGATATTGATCTTATTTTGCATTGAGTTGTGCATGTCCTTATTCATGTGGCCTAATTTTATGAATGAGGATGTTCAAGTTTTAAGTATGGGGGATGGCTTTCACATGGACCAGAGTTCAATTTCATCATTTCATATCTGTCCTTCTGCTGACTTCGCATGGATTCAGGGTGATATTCATCTTGGTTTACAGAGTCTTATATTTTATAATTCTACTTTGGGTGGTATCTGTCTTAATTTCGTGAGGTTTCTACTTTGTGCTTGGCCTCTATCTGTTAAGTCTTCTATGATGGGTGGGGACAGAAACTGCATCGAGCCTACGTCCTGCGTTTCTACTAAGAAGAGGAAGGAGCTGTGGGAGATTTTAGAGAAGGGTGGCTTAACTCTGTATATGGAGAAACTGCATGGTAACAACCCCCAGGTCACTAATCTAGTTGCTCAAGGGTGGAATGAGAGAACCTTAAATTTGGGTGGAAGGGAAGTCATGGTTGATAAAGAATTCATAGCCTAAATTACTAGCTTGGCTATGCATGGTATGAAGGTGTTCAGAGGAAAAAAAGAATCGCAAGTTACGATGTCTATTTTATTTAAAGGGAAAGAAGTTGCTGATTTGAAGATGGTGAAGAGTGGTGGTTATCAAAGGAGCTCCTTAAAAGTGTTGTGGCATGATGTTGTTGAAGATATTATGAGGTATGTCACCTTGGAAGGCAGGTATATGGTGATTAACACTTACCATTTCCTTTTGCTTAACCATTTCTGGCATAAGAAATGGATTTCCTTTCCATACTACTTGTTGATGTCACTTGACTCAGGAATTAAGGATCATATGAAAAACCCCAGAAACCCTATCCTACATGTGGGGTTAATTCTCTTGATCTATGAACACATCAAAGTTCATGAGGTGCAAAAACCTCTTGTGTCCCCAAAGGAAAATATTGCTAAACCCTGGGAGGGTTATGAGACGAAGTCAGAAGAGGAAAGGGTTAGTAAAAAATCTAAGAAGAGGAGGCTTATTTTGAAAAAATAGTTTGAGTCTACTAGGGATGATGATGTTGATTATGTCCTGGATTTGTATGCCTCTTTTGAGGAGGGCCCCAATTCCCCTGTTCCGGGTAAGACTGGGAAAAGGAAGCCAAATGAAAAAGAGGGCTATACGACATGCAGTGATGAGGTGGGAGTGAATGTTCATTCTAAGGGGGTTAAGGATAGAAATGAACTTTATGGGGAAGCTTCCTCTCCTCCCCCAGTGACTAGACAATTGCAGGAGAATCAGGATGGGAGCCAGAAGAGAAGGGTGTTGAGAACTGTTGGCCAACTCTTGGAGAAGGGTTTCCCTATTTCCATGGCTAGAGGTATCTTTGGTGAGGCTTTTTTGAGTGTTGAAATTGGGATGCAGAAGCTAGGGAAGAAAAGGGTTGTGGGTGGAGGACATACTATGGGAACTAGCAAAGCGGATGTGGATAGGCTGATGAAAAGGAAGGTTGTTGTGGAGGAAATCACCTGCTCCATTCAAAAGATGAAGACTCATGTCTCTGATGGAAAAGGTAAGGATATTTCTACTGATAAGCCTCATGTTAGTTCTTCTGATGAGGATGTTGTTTTGGGGAAAGGTATTGAGAATTTTGATGAGGAGTTTTCTGATGTGTTGGGCTTGGCTCGTGATAGTGCTAATGTGTTGTTTAAACTTTTTAAGTGGTTCTTCCATGAGATTAATAGGACTAATCTTAGAATTAGATGTATTGCTAGTAAGGCTAAGGACCCTTCTATCCAAATCTAAATTGATGATCTAATGGATTATCTTAATACTATGGCTAATATTGTGGCAGGGGAAACCATCAATTTGAAATAGAACTTGGAAGGGAGAATCCTATCCCTTGAGGATTAAATCGATAAAATGTGGAATGTTGTGATGAAGAGTGGAGATGTCCCTAAGGTTTTGGGCATTTATGATTCTTCCAAGGTGATATCCCTTGTGATTACTGTGAAAAAGAGAAAGGATATTGTGTCTGCTAATGATACTATTGTTGTGGGTAAGTTGTTGGATGTGGATTGCGCTGGTGAGAAGGGTGGTGCTAAAGGTAGTGTTTTGAGTGGTGAGGTAAAAAATTATGGGCTGGGGGCCAAAACTAGAAACAGATTGAAAGCTCAAGGCGGGGCCTCTAGTATAGAGGTGTCTGATACTATGGATAATGTGCAGAAGATGGTTGCTAGTGAAATGGAGGTTGTGGAGATACTGAACAATGTGTAGTGTTGTTGGTTGGCTGCCTTCTTTTTGGCTGCTTTTTGGCTGTTGGTTCACTGTCGTTGGGTTGATTGTTGCATAATGTTGTTCTCTTTTTTTATCAGCTAGTTTATTTTGTAAAGGGCTCCGGGCCCCTTCAAAATCCATTTTTTACCTCCAATCAAAACTAGTATGTCTTTTTATTTATTTCAATAACTATTGTCCATTTTTTTTGTTCTATTATATTTTTTTGTGGTAGGCATGTCAAATGGCTAGGAGGTTGTAAAGAGCATGTCAAATTGCAAGATGACATTTCAGGTAAAGTCTTTCAAGACTTTACTTTGGTTGTGACCCGTTAGACATTGTGTTCATTTGTAATATTCATTTTTCTTATTCATTGTAAACTTACATTTACATTTACAATTAGATTGATTTCCAAGTGTAGGTGTTGAAAAAATTATAATTTCAAATAGATTAATTTATGGATATGTTCATATAGATGTATAGATATATGTATGCATATACTTAGTTGCGTATAAATACATACATACATACATATATATATATATATGTATGTATGTATGTATGTATGTATGTATGTATGTATGTATGTATGTATGTATGTATGCATGTATAGGGTATGTACAAGATCATCATGGAAAAAAGAGGCCCTTAAGTGGTAATGAAATTTTAAAAAATCAGAGTTAGACAACTTGACATAAAATTTTGAATAAGTTATCTATATTATTTCAAAAATATGTAAGAATAGAATATGTGGAAAATTGAATTTAGTTTCTAAACTACTAGGCTACTAGGTTTTAAAAAAAAAAAAATTATTTGGCAAAAATTTGAAATTTCAACGTAGTAGTACTTAAATTTTAGGAAAAAAAGAGAAGTAGGTGTATGTCTGACCATCCTAACCACAATAAAATGATAATATTTTTTTATAATATTTTAGATATAAGTAGAGGACTCATGTCCAAATGTGCTGCATAATTTTTTGTAATTGTTTTCTAAGTAAATAATTAATTATAATTTTTTGATTACAAATTTTTAAAAATATAAAAACTCATATGTCTGACCACCTTAACTTGGTCAAAACTTCATGAAATTCAATTTTATTTATTTTAATCCTATAATATGCGAAGCATGGAATGTGACACATGTTTTGGATTCAAAAAATGTGATACCATTTGAAAGCTATAGATGTTTTTCAATCAGCCTATCAATTAGGACTTTAGTCATAATTCTAATAGAAAATGAATAATAATTATTTATTAAACTCAAAGTAAAGCATAATTTATATTGGTGGAAAGCTGAGAATCTCCTTTACAAACCCTTTTCGTTTAATCAATTTTTGGGAAAAGAAAGTCGTCAGCCACTTGGGCAAAGTCTAGAAAAGTAAGGTAAGCTGTTAGACACATTTTTTGTGTTGACTTTTTAGGATTGGAATGTCCTAGCAAAATTCCAAAGCAAGCCTGAGGCTAATCCCTAGGCATTAAAGTTTGTGTCAAAGAAATCGGATATCCGATTCAAATTGGATATCCGATTTGTTTTATATATAATTTTAAAAAATGTTATATAGTTTATAATATATGATTTAAAAAATGCAATAAATAGTTTATAGTTTATTTTAATATATCTAGTTTAGAATATACAATATAATTTATAATTTAATATATAATATATTATATTATTATGTATAATATTTAAATATTATTTCTATATTTTAGTTAATGTATAAATATTTAAATATATATATATATA
>VDFB02179234.1:80170847-80256850 GCA_007258455.2 Sequoia sempervirens
CTCCATCCCTCTCTTTCACTGACTCCCTCTATCTCTCTCCCCTCTATCCTTAACCCTTAAGCACTAAACCCTTAAACCCTTGACCCTCTACCCTTAACCCTCTACCCTCTCTCTCTCTCTCCCTCCTACCCCATCTCCCTCTCTCATGTCTCTCTATCTCTCTCCCCTCTACCCTTAACCTTCTATCTCTCTCCCACTCCCTCCCTTCCTCTCTTCCACTGACTCCCTCTATCTATGTCCCCTTTGTAACCCTTAACCCTAAACCCTAAACCCTTAACCCTTAAACCCTCAACCCTATACCCTCTCCTCTCTCTCTCTCTCAAGTCTCTTCCTCCTATCCCCTCTCCCTCTCTTAGGTATCTCTCTCTCTCCCTCTACCCTTAACCCATAAACCGTAAACCCTTAAATCCTCTACCTTGTACCCTGAACCCTCTCTCTCTCTCTCTCTCTCTCTCTCTCTCTCTCTCTCTCTCTCTCTCTCTCTCTTTACCCTACCCCCTCTCCCTCTCTTAGGTTTCTCTCTCACTCATTCCCTCTATCTCTCTCCCCTCTATCCTTAACCCTAAACCCTTAACCCTTAAACCCTTTACCCTTTACTATCTCTCTCTCAAGTCTCTGCCTCCTATCCCCTCTCCCTCTCTTAGGTCTCTCACTCTCTCTCACTCCCTCTATATCTCTCCCTCTACCCTTAACCCTTAAAGCCTCTATGCTCTACCCTTAACCCCCCCCCTCTCTCTCTCTCCCCCCTACCCGCTCTCCCTCTATCTCTCTCCCCTCTACCCTCTATCTCTCTCCCACTCCTCCCTCCCTCTCTTTCACTGAATCCCTCTATCTATCTCCCCTCTACACTAAACCCTCTACCCTCTATCTCTCTCCCACTCCCTCCCTCCCTCTCTTTCATTGACTCCCACTATCTCTCTCCCCTCTACCCTTAACCCTTAAACCATCTATCCTCTACTCTCTCTCGCTCAATTATCTCCCTCCTACCCCCTCTCCCTCTCTCTCTCTCTCAGTCCCTCTATCTCTCCCTCTACCCTTAATCCTAAACCCTAAACTGTTAACCCTAAAACCCTAAACCATTAAACCCTTAACCCTTAACCCTAAACCCTAAACCCTTAGCCCTTAACTCCTCTACCCTTTACCCTAACCCTCCCTTCCTTTATCTCTCTCCAACTCACTCACTCTCTCTATCTCTCAAGTCTCCTTCTATCTCTCTCTCTCAAGTCTCCTCTTTCTTTCTCTCACTCACTCCCTCTATCTCTCACACTCACTTCCCCTATATCTATCCCTCTACCCTAAACCCTTAACCCTTAAAACTTAAACCCTAAACCCTTAATCCCTTTGTTGGAACTGTAAAATTTTGAAAATTTTATGGTTGTCTGTACCCATAAGTTTGCTAAGAATTCCATACCATAAGTACAAGAATCCTCTTTGCATAACATGTTTTCCCATGCTTTAGTTTGTTTTCATCATTTGGTCCCATAGAATTCACCTGGCCCTAAGCATTTGAATATATAAACCATATCGACAAGAGATGATACAGGTCGCATCAATCCATGAAGAATTTTATAATAATGTGTGTCTTTTTGCAGTCTATCAGAAAGACATCTGGAATGTCTTACCGATGAGATTTCAGTTGAGGATTCATATCGGCATGATGCAGTTCGCAGTCTCAGTGACTAGAGGATCCTATCAGCAAGAAAATATTCATCGGTATAAGTCATATTGAGCTCATTTGTGTCATACCGATGAAGTACAAATAATTATGTCGTTGAGATAGAAGCCATTAGTGTAATGTCCCAGAGTATTCACTTGGTCTTATCGATAAAGCAAAGGAAGATCCTATCGTTGTCATCAGGATGAGATTATGGGGTCCTATCAACCCCCTATGTCACACCGACAGGATTACATTAGGACTTGGTGGTATATTTGAACATAATGGATTCGGTGAGACAGGCTTTGTCAGAGAGAGCTAGGAAGGTCACACTAGGTGTTTTTTCATCGGCAAGAGAATTGTTATGTCTCGATGATTAGAAAGCAGTCTGAAGGTAATATCTTGAGAAGACATGATGTAATTTGTGGAACATTTTGCTGACCCCCTAAGTCACAACAATAGTTTTCATTGGCAAGAGTCTCAGTGATACACTCATGATTGAAGGAATAACTACCAAGAAGACTCAAAGTGTCGATCAAACTATGGGACATCAAAGCGAATGCGATCTGTGGTAGTCAGAGAGAATTAGAATGTCGGTATGACTATAGGACATCTCAGCGGGTGTCTAATGAACATGGAAAAGGCCTGAATAATAGATCATCGAGATTTGAATATGAATGGATGCAACCTTTCATATGGCCAATATATAAATACCCATTTTTGATGGCAAATGAAGGATAAGGAGACAAATCAAGTAAAAAATACAGTAGGATACATAATGTTTACAATTTTGAGACTATGATGCATGTATGAAATAATGGAGATTTCAATTGAATTCATTTAATTTGGTTGCATTTTTCTGGTTTCAATTGTTTGTTGTGTTAATTGAAAGTATTGCTAAAGTTGTCTCCAAATTATTTAAACTGATATATCAAGGATATTTTTAAGTTTATCAGTGCACACTTGTTGTATCTGTATGGTTGGGTTAAGTGGTTCTTTCAAGGAGAGATTAAATCATTTTAGTCAATCATAGTAATTAGGGAATCTCATTTGGATCATTAAGAAGAACTCAATAGTCACATCCTTGCATGTTTATACTAGTTATAAACTTAAAATTGTATCCCAAAAAATTTGTGTATCTTCCAGAAAGAAGTTACTCATTTCATATTTTCATTTGACTCTAAATACCTAATAAGGCACTAGTCTCTACCATTCCACTATTTTGTTTCATTCTTTTTTTCATATGAACACATTATATTTTAGCCTTGATATTGCTTATACAATTTGCACCAAAATAAAATTCATTTATCCACTCCCATTTGCCAGTGTGGGTAAATTGCTTTAGGAAATGAACAGAGGTCAAGTCTACTTTATTCAAATAGGTATACCTGCCTAGGTCTAGCAACACCTAAAGAGAAGAAGGTTCAAATCATTTGGCCTTGTCTGTTACCCTAAAATGTTGTGAGAGCTTGGCAACCTCTCGTGGTTCAAACCTGCATTTTTTAGAGCTAACACCCTCAATGCTAATCCCTCAACCCCCTCTCTCCCCCTCTCCCCTTCTTCACCTCTTACCCTCTCCCTTCCCTCTCCTAATTCTCTCTCTCCCCCCCCTCTCTCTCTCTCTCTCCCCCCCCCTTTCCATCTCTCTTTGTCTCTCCCTTTCCCACTTTCACCCTTCCCCCTCCAAAATTCTATCTCTCCCCCTCTCTGTCTCTCTCTATCTCTGTCTCTCTTTGTTTCCCTCTCTCTATCTCTCCCTTTCCCTATCTCTCTCTTTGTCTCTCCCTTTCCCTCTCTCTCCCTTTCCCTCTCTCTCTTTCCCACCCTCCACCTCCTAATTACTCTTAGGTCTATGTGTGCACAAATCAGATATCTAATTCAAATTGGATTATTTGATTTGTAACACTAAAATATTAAATGGTTGAAATGATTTTAAAATGTTTTAGTGTTATAAATCAGATGTCTAATTTGGATCAGATATTCGATTTGTGGTACTTTTCCTTGTGCATTACTTTGGAGCAAGGTACTGACACCCATCCCAAAAAAAGTCAACTCGATATTTTCACATTTTTTGGTGGATGCAAAACACTACTTTTTTCACATCACCACTTTTTGGCCCATCATGATCCTGCACACACCCTATACACAACTAGGGAGGTTGTAAAGAGCATGTCAAATTGCAAGATGACATTTCAGGTAAAGTCTTTTGAGACATTGTTATGGTTATGACCCAGTAGACATTGTGTTCATTTATGATGTTCATTTTTCTTATTCATTATAAACTTACACTTACAATTTACAATTAGATTGATTTCCACTTACACTTACACTTACAATTTATGGATATTTTGCATATAGATGTATAGTTATATATATGTATGCATATACTTAGTTGTGTATACATATATATATATAAACACACACAAAACTATGTATATGCATACATATACATACATATGTGTGTGTGTGTGTACATATATATATATATATATATATATATATGTGTGTGTGTGTGTGTGTGTGTGTGTGTGTGTATGTATGCATATACATAGTTGTATGTGTGTGGACATATAAAATATACTGATCATTATCACACACTTGATCCTAATTTACTAACACCAGTACATCTTGAATCACCCCTTCTGCTATAATTTGATTAAATTTTCTTATTTAATTAAATTCATCATATTTCATCCTTTAATCAAATAAATGCACTTTCTTGATTAAATCATTGTCTCCTATCAGTTAATTAAATTAATGTGTTTAATTAACCCTATCATCACCTCTGAATTAAATAAATCAATTTTATTTAATTAATCTCTAAAGTCATTCCCTTTGATTAAATAAATTAACATTTATTTGATTAAGTCCAATGTCCTCACCTTCTTTAATTAAATAAATCTAACTTTATTTAATTAAGTCTCAAATCTTAATTCTTCTCATTTTTTATTTATTTAAATCCTATAATCTAAATTAGAATGTCAAATCAGTTAATTATATCTTAATTAATCAAATCTTGATTAATGCTAACACTAATCACCTAAATCCTCTAGATTATGCAACTTGCACAAGTAAATCAATTTAATTGATTTATAATTATATCTATTTTCTTTCAAAAGGGGATCAAAAATGGAATATTCTCCAAGTTTGAATTCTCTCTCCAAGAATAGACTTATCCTCCAAAATGGTATTTAATGCCTCTTAAAAGTTCTTTTCTTGAGCCATGGGGCATTCAATGCCTCTTACAAGTCCTCTTCCAAACAACCTTTTCAAATTCAAAATTGTACATTAACCAAAATGTGCTCCACCCCTCTTCAACCACATCTTGACAAGTGGCATCATGTCATTTGTTGATTTTTAATACCATATTCATCCCATTCTCCAAATATTCTCTCCTTCATTCCTATGAATGAAGGACTTCTCCATTGAATTAAGGACAACAACTTCATGCAAGATCACTAAACTCAATTTCATCAAGAAGCTCATCCACACTCATCCATTTTTCATCAATTCTATAATTTCGTAGCTAGGTTATGTAGGATTTTCACCGAGCATCATCAAGTCTTCAACAATTGAATCATCGAGCTTACAAGGGATTGGGAAAGGGAAATTTTCCACATCAAAATGGAACCAATTCCCCTATGGGATTGAGATTTGAGGCATCTAAATAGGATTTCTTATCTTTCTTATTATGTTCTTCATTTTATTTCCTATTTTCATTTCTTTAATGAATTGCATGGGGAATCCTACTTCTAACTTGCATATGAGCTTAACAATGTGTTTGTGTAGTTCTAAGATTGGGGTTCACATTTTGGCGCTAGAAGGAGGGCCAATATTTCAAAATTAACACATTTTTAGGTCAATTTTTTTTTTTTTTTAATTTTTTTGTGTTTCTAAGTCAAACAACATCACTGGAGGAAATTGTGATGCATTTCTGGTCTCTATTTTTCCAAACAACACCACTAGTTTCACCTGAGCACCACTTGAATCCTCAAACAACGCTGCTTTTGTTCCAGTGTCACTATTTGCACCCCAATAGTGCCGCTGCCTTTGTGTTTCAAAGGGCGCCACTTGGTTTTCTTTCTTTTTCACTCAATCTTAAAATGGCCAAATCTTGGTCATATTTTGGTCTTTTTCATAACTTTTTTTTTAAATGGGGTAGAATTTCATAAGCTATCTAATGGTTTAGGTTTTTATCAACTTTGATAGAGTTAAAATTTTCAAATTTTCACCTAATGTCAAATCACAATGAAACTTGGTCTAAATTTTAAGCTTTTTATGCTTAATCATTTATCTAACCCTCATATCTTCTTGTTTCTTGATTTCATCTAACATTTCAAGCTTGTATTACGGGTTTTAAAGGATCATGGAGCATGGAAATGAAAGAAAAAGCATTATCACATGATTGTAACAAGTGTTTTTAAATACTTTGGGAGCAATTATAATCCCATTCTTAAGGCTTTGTTATCTTCAAGTTTTAGGACTCAATAATTTTCATTTGGGCTTAAAAAAGAACAATCAGAGGAATTAAAAAAGAACCTTAGGAAACTTGCTATATTTTGTTTTGGGCTTAACAATTGAACAAGAAAACTTCACATTTCAATCTTGGTGCTTAAAAAGAACCCATTCTTGCTTTGAAGGTTAAAATGAATATGTTTCCTTTGTGTTTTGTAATCTTCAACACAAAGTAATCTCATTTAAAATGGTGTATGCACTTCTCTCATACTTCACAATGATCTTGAGAATCAAAAGTCTTTTTGGTGACATTAAGTTGTATAAAATATTGCCTCCATATTTCAATTTTGGCTCTTAAAATTGAACAAAATCTTGCTAGTGTGAGTGGAGTATATTGTGTGTGTTCTATCTTTGTTTCTTAACAAAGATTGATTGAACTACAGATGTGCTTGCTCGCTTTTTTTTATACTTAGAGGGTCTTCTTGGTGGGTAAAAGTAATCACCCTAGGGAATGACCCAACTAGGAACATGCTAAATCCAAACAACTTCCACCCAATATATAAGTGTGGGTACTTGAGGAAAGTTCAAGTATCATGAGGATTGTTTTGACAATGAAGGGCAGCAATGGTCTCTTTCCATATGGATGATCCCCCATCAATGGAATGCCTATACTAGAACCCTTTGTTTAGAAGGCCCAAATCCTTAATCTATTTTTTGGTGTAAGAGGTTGGACCTCTGAAGCCACTCCACATTATTTTGGTTCTTGGTAGAAATGAGAAGTATTCCATGGGAGTTTCAAGGGTATTAAAGCTTGGTTGACCCATAGAAGTGTGTGTCGCGGAGGGGGGCCAGTGTGGTCAAGCTTTAAATCATTCACTAATAATAAGCGCAACTAGATTTTTCCAAGTGGGAATTCAACAAATATTGTCTTTCTATCCTAGGGTTGTGCATGATTGTGGAATCAAAACACTTTTCTTGGATCTAAAACATTGGAAAACAAGCATTCAACTATTATCATAAAAATACAAACTCTTTAGAGGAAGAAAATACCTTTGAAAAAATCCAAGTGCTATTGATTGTCCTAGGGATTTCATCCTTAGAGACTTCTAAGCATTTTTATTTACATCTCAACTTTCTCTTACTAAAGTCAACATTAGGGAACTTTTTCCTTAATTTCCTTGATTTCCACATAATGGACTTTGTGGGATGAAAATAAATTGGGACATTAGAAATTTAGTTTGAAAAAAAGAAGCAAGACATTGGATGTGGTGAAAGCAATTCATTAATCAAGATGAAATCAATTGAACCCCACACATGTGCTTTTTTATCTTTTGTCTTATGGTCTTTTGAGCAAACATTGATCTTTTGGTTTGAAGTACTCTTAGGGAAAAGCATGTTCATCAAAACCTTGGTCTTGTAAACAAGTCCCTCTTAAAGGTTCATTTAGGATAAAAAAAACCAATAATTTCATCCATCTCAAACATCAATCAAACCTCATCTCACAAAAAACTCTTAGAAATCTTCTAAAAATCCTTCATACTAGACTTTTGGTAAAACCCTTCAAATAAACATAAAAACCTCCTTGTTTGGCTAAGTATGTGCAGATGGATCCTTCCTCATACACCTAGTTAAATTATCATCTGTGTAGACAAGTTTATTCTAGGATAACATCCAACATCTTGGGATTTATAATTCCATTATACAAATCAAATCAAATCCAATCCAAAATCCAAAATAAAAAATCCAAAAGTCCTAAAGTCTAGTATCCCTCCAAGGTTCCTAAAAGTTGAACACCCATATCATTCACACCTTTCATCCTTCATCTCATCATTGGTCCTAAATCCCTTAGAGGTCAACAAGGTCAAAACGCAAGAAGAACATCGAATATAAACTTGATCCATACATCATGAGTAATCTAAATCAACCAAACTATCAAAGCCTTACAATATCGATTGATTATCAAA
Organism: Sequoia sempervirens; assembly: GCA_007258455.2. NCBI lineage: Eukaryota > Viridiplantae > Streptophyta > Pinopsida > Cupressales > Cupressaceae > Sequoia > Sequoia sempervirens. The sequence continues at coordinate 80,178,921 of VDFB02179234.1, forward strand.
ACTCACATTTATACAATCCATACGTGGGATCACTATCTCCTAAAAACCTCAATGGTACAACAAATGTGAGTATGCCCAACACAAATTTTGGAACACTTGTCCCTCAGATAGATTTAAATAAAAATCCAAACCTACAAATCTATCAACCAAACAATCAATGCATGAGTATTCAACAAAACAACATTATCCCACCAAATCCATACATGCCAAATGTGAATATACCAAGAACAAGTTTACCAAACATGACATTTTAAATCCACACTTGGTAAACTTTGGGGTAAATATGTTTGCAAATCATACAAATTTTGTTCAAATTCCAAACAAGATGTTAACTCAAGGTAACACCATGCAAAATAAAAGTTACCTAAATCAAGGCAATGTGATTCCCAACCACAACAAAATTGTTCAATTTCAACCTATCATGCCAAATCTAAGAATCATCCCAAGTTAGAACATTGTCCAAAATCAATTTGTCCATGATCCCATGCAAACACCACAAGTGTACATTCCAAATATGCTTGAACAAAAGAAAAATCAACTATATCAAGGGATTCAAAATCCAAATCAAGATCAAATTTCAATAGATCAACTTGCTTCACTGGCCGAAATAATTGACTTATTGAGCCAAGAGATATCTTCACCTCAAAATCAATACACTCTTCCATTAGTTGAACCATTTCATCAAATCATTAAGTCATGTCCACAACCACATCAAGAACAATATCTCCCATGCCAAGATGTTGGACATCAGGATCAACTACATCAACAACAAACCCAATCACCCCATATCGAAGATTAGTCATCACATCTACAAGATCAATCACAACCATCCATCAATGAGTACATTGAAGATGTTTCTACCTCATCCAATGATCAACTCGCCATACATCAAGAGCCACTTTTTAGTCATCTATTTCATGGAGTTTTAGAATTATTTGATCCTATTGATATAATCCATGATCCATCAACCAAAGATCCTGTTGAAAATGTGTGTACTAATTTGATGCATATTTTATTGTGGTTAGGGTGGTCAGACAAACACCTTATTTTTTCCCTAAAATTTAAGTGCTACTGCATTGAAATTTCAAATTTTCACCAAATAGAATTTTTTTTAAATAAACCTAGTAGTTTAGAAACTAAATTCAATTTTCTATAGATTCTATTCTTACATATTTTTGAAATAATATAGATGACTTATTCAAATTTTTATGTCAAGCTTCCTAACTTTTATTTTTCTAAATTTTTTGCCACTTAAGGGCATGTCTTTTCCATGATGGTCCTGCACATACCCTCTAATGGACAATCTCCTATCTATACAAGATGTCACAAATGATTATCACATCCACATATCACATACTCCTCCATCTACCCATAGGATGCTTTCTTTGGATGGACACATAGATGATCTTCATTCAAAATAGGCTTCCTTTACTCCTGACATTATTACAAAAAATGAGAAGGTTATTGATTCCTACATTCAAACTCAATTGTCAACATCAGGATCAGATATATCCCAAATTCAAACTAAGGACATCATGTATGAAGATATACAACATTATCCACTCAAGGAAATAGGTCAGATAGAATAGGATATTCTGGAGTTAGCAGAGCAACAAATTGAAATAATGTCATCTGCAGTGGTTATTTATCATAGAATGGTTACCGAACAAGACATCTCAAAATAGGGAAAATCAAAGAACAAAGGTGCTACTACCATCATACTAGGGGCAACTATGTCTCAAGGAAACGTCAACATAGGGAGCATGAAGAATCCTTATGATGAAACCGATGCTAATACTACAACCAGCTACATCATGAATCTTCATCCACCCATCACCCCATCCAAAAATTGGGACCAACATCAAAAGAAGGATGTGAATCAAAACAAGAATAACATCATCGAAGAAAAAGAAGTTGGAAAGCATAATGGATAGATAAAATATGAGTGGATACCAAAGATTATCCTTATAAAACTCCATTAGTCAAAGAAACTATAGGGGAAAAATAAAAAAGGGAAACATATCCATCAATGATGTCCACAAAAGAAAAAATAGGCTTTTCAAGAAACGTACAAAGTATATCAAGTAGTTGGTCCTAATTCCATGCACACTTTTGTATCCACCCATCATTGCTCATCTTCCCAAATTTGGAGAGTCAAAGGTTCCAAACTATCAACCAATCCATCTTTTATTCCTAAACACACTCCATACATTCCTCCAAGAATGATATCCAATTCTCACATTGACCATGTGTTGGAAATGACCCTTCATCATAAGGATTCAAAATGCACTCTCTCTTGATGTATGCATAGAGACAAAGTTAACTCCGGTATCAACAATGCAGATCAGGAATCTCAAAAGTTGTATTCAAGTGCATGTATCTTGGCAAAGAAACTTCTCCAAGTAGGATATCAATGGAACATTATGACAAAAGAATCTACATCAACACCACCAGGTGGTTTAGCATAAGCTTAAAATATTTCACAAAAAAGATACAAAAATACAAAAATCAAAAAAAATCAAAAAAAGGATTAAAAAAGTAAAGAAAGAAAAATCATCCTCTAGTGAAAACCACTATGGTGGTGCTTTGGGTAAGTACCATGATGAAAACTTGACAAACAGGTGTCATGTGTAGAATTGAGCATCTGCGTGCACCAATTCAGGTGAAAGCATCTCATCCCATCCATAATAAATCCATAATTCCATCCATCTTATCCATAATAAATCCATATGAACCATTTATCAAGTCCATTTTCATCCATCTACATCCATCTTCTAACTTATCTTGATCTTGACAAAGTTTGGTGTACACTTTACACTTGCTTATGGTAGACATCTTGACATGAGTCATTTTCATTGATCCTATCCTACCCAACATTATCTTAGCCATGAAGCATTATCCAAATGAGCATTCTTTATTCTAACACCTTATCTTTTAAAGATAATTCATATCCATCTAGATCCATACACCTATCCAAGAATCCATCCATGGCATTTCATACATTGCTAGACATTGGGGGCAGATATTTATATCTTACTTCAGGATTAAACCTTGATCTATATCTTCCAACTTATGTGGTGATCCAAACATTAGAAAATGTGAAATTGAATTAATCAAAAGCATTTGTAAGCCAAAATCCAAATCACTAGCCCATGACATATTTTGATTAGAGGATGTTCCTTATCAAGCTTTATCTTTCATCAAACATGCCATCAAATCATTCCAACAGATTTTGTTCCAAAACCGAGCTTCACAATCTTGATCAATCAAATCCAATCAAATCCATCATCATCTCAAGATATCCTTCCCAATCTTTGTGTTTCTTAACACTATCCTTGCATTGTTGTGTATCCTCAACAATTTTATCATCATTAGTCATCAATCAACCAAATTCAATCAATCCCTCATCATCTTTGGATATCCATCCTAATCCTCGTGTTGCTTAATACTATCCTTGCATTGTTGTGTATCCTCAACAAAGTTATCATCATCAATCCATCGATCCGATCAATCAACCGTAGCTTGGTTTTCAACAAAATCCCAAAATGGAGCACTTATATCATCACACATATCCATATCCAAATCATCAAAATCATGCAAAAATCCGAAAACATCCAAAACATAACAAAATCCTAAAATAATTGAAAAAGTCAAAAAACATCAAAAACATGGTATCTTAACTATGTCGTCTCTGAGCTTAAACGTATGCAAGGCTAATCTTTGATGAGCCCTCGAGACACAAAATCCAAAAACATTCATAAAATCTCATAAAACACCAAAACATTGGAAAATTGGAAAATCAAAACATTTGTAAAACATCTTGAAAATACAAAAAATAGCCTCAAAACATTTCAAAACACCAAAAACATCAAATATTTGAAAAAATCCATCCATCCCATCTCTCCTTCACCTATAATAAACATTTTCTCATAATAAACAATCACTACCTTCATCCTTTGGCAACAAAAATAGAAACAAACACGAAAATCAGTAAAAGAAAACCTTTAAACACAAAATCAAGCTCTTGATCACTCGCAAACATGTCAATCAACCTTATATCAATAGGCTTTTGAACAACCTATCAACTTTCCACCATCCACTAACATGTCCTAGGATGTATCCTTCCTACAATGGGCATTATCTATTGGAAAAACACTTTGGATAAGCAAAACGACTTGCCACCATCCACTAACATGTCCTAGGATGTATACTTCCTACAATTGGGCATTATCTAGATCAACAATCATTTTAGATTCTTCTCCTCAAAACACATCCCTTTGGCTAGAGGTATGAAGAACACTGACTTGTTTGTTCACTTGATCTTTTCTTTGATTTATCTTATTGCGCTCATTCCAATGACCTCTCGATGATGTCTATCAAAATGATTTAGAGAGAAAGGAATAGGGAATTGATCATTATCTTTTGTTTGTTGTGCTTGTTGGATTCTCTTGTATTATAACTTGGTGAATACTTAATTTTTTAGGTGTGTATGGAAGGTGTTTTGGGCAGCTTGTTGACTATTGCATTGATAGGTTATACCTTTCTATGTTTTGGTCCAAGATGTTTGAAACTTTTGAAGTGCATCCTAGCAAGGTTTTCGTATGCAGTGAGGTGTGAACAAGGATACTCTTATCTATTTTTCAAGTCAAAATCCATCTCACTAGGTACAACACCATCCTGGTTATTTATACCTGGATGCATCGTATCTATGTTTTTTATCAAACATAAGGTAAATAAGCCCTTTTAAAATCCCAATTCCTAATAAGCAATGCATCATCATCATCATCATCATCCTCATCACTAATAAATTCTCATAGATGATAGACTTGTTGGATCCTCTTTTCATCATCTCATTCTTCTATCCTCTTTTCATGCTAACATAATATCATAACCATCCATACGTCCATCTTGAACCTCTTTTTCATGATATCAACCCTCAAATCAAACATTTCACTCAATCTCTCGAGGGGGCAATGTACCAGTATACTTCTTTTCGCTAGGGCATCCAAAAAAAATAGAATTTTTTTTAATTTTCATCTCGGCAAGTTTATTTTTTGAACCAATGCAATGGGTACATTGCTTCAAAGAGGGGGAAAATGTGGACATGTAAAATATATTGATCCTTCTCACACACTTGATCCTAATTTACTAACACCAATTCATCCTGAATCACCCTTTTTGCTATACTTTGATTAAATTGTCTTATTTAATTAAATTCATCATATTTCATCCTTTAATCAAATAAATCCACTTTATTGATTAAATCAATGTCTCCTATCAGTTAATTAAATTAATTTGTTTAATTAACCCTATCATCACCTCTGAATTAAATAAATCAGTTTTATTTAATTAATCTCTAAAGTCATTCCCTTTGATTTAAAAATAAATTAACATTTATTTGATTAAGTCCAATTTCATCACCTTCTTTAATTAAATAAATCTAACTTTATTTAATTAAGTCTCAAATCTTAATTCTTCTCATTTTTTATTTATTTAAATCCTATAATCTAAATCAAAATTTCAAATCAGTTAATTATATCTTAATTAATCAAATTTTGATTAATGCTAACACTAATCACCTAAATCCTCTAGATTATGCAACTTGCACAAGTAAATCAATTTAATTGATTTATAATTATATCTATTTTCTTTCAAAAGGGGATAAAAAATGGAATATTCTCCAAGTTTAAATTCTCTCTCCAAGAATAGACTTATCCTCCAAAATGGTATTTAATGCCTCTTACAAGTCCTTTTCTTGAGCCATGGGGCATTCAATGCCTCTTACAAGTCCTCTTCCAAGCAACCTTTTCAAATTCAAAATTGCACATTAACTAAAATGTGCTCCACCCCTCTTCAACCACATCTTGACAAGTGGCATCATGTCATTTGTTGATGTTTAATTCCATATTCATCCCATTCTCCAAATATTCTCTCCTTCATTCCTATAAATGAAGGACTTCTCCATTAAATTAAGGACAACAACTTCATGCAAGATCACTATACTCAATTTCATCAAGAAGCTCATCCACACTCATCCATGTTTCATCAATTCTATAATTTTGTAGCTAGGTTATGTAGGATTTTCACCAAGCATCATCAAGTCTTCAAAAATCGAATCCTCAAGCTTACAAGGGATTGGGAAAGGGCCATTTTCCACATCAAAATGACACCAATTCCCCCATGGGATTGAGAGTTGAAGCATCTAAATAGGATTTCTTATCTTTCTTATTATGTTCTTCATTTTATTTCCTATTTTCATGTCTTTAAGAAATTGCATGGGGAATCCTACTTCTAACTTTCATATGAGCTTAACAATGTGTTTGTTTCTTGTGTTTGTGCAAGTATAGGATTGGGGTTCACAGTGTGTATATATATACATAATTTTATGAATTTCAATTACATACATTTCTTATTGTACGTTTAAATTTTCAACAATGTTAGATGAATATAAAAAACACATATCCAACAAAATGATAGATGAATACAACCAACACAAAACCAATTTCAAATCACAAAAAGCATAGATCATTAACTTGGATAGCTCCCAAAACATGCCTAGGCTGAAATCAAATTTATTACAGCATAAACATGATTAAGACAAAGTTGGAAAGAAGACAAGGAGTCTTTAGTTTGACAAAAAACACACTTGTAAATATCGAAGTAGATAAGTTGACAATAGACTACCATTCAGTTTTACAAAAATAGACACTAGTATCCTTTGGCTATCCAATACAATAGACTAGTATAATTTGGTTGTCCAATACAATATACTAGCATTCAGTTTTATGAAAAACACACTAGCACACTTCGAGGTCAAAAAGTTCACAAAAAAAATCCTAATCATACATCCATAGATCTGATTAAGAAGTGGTGTGTCGTAGGGGGTCAACTAACTCCGCATCAACTGGAGAAGATGTTAAGGACTACATATTGTTTTGTATGGAACTTTCTATACAAGCAAGCAATGCTTGATTTTCCTCTGGACTGACCTATAACTGTTGAGAGTAGCCTTCAGAAGACCCGTTTTGTAGGCTGCTAAGAGCACCAAAGGCTGGGGACAAAATGTTAATCATGTCCCTTAAAATTGGATGTTCACTTGGAAGAGGAGTTGTAGGAGTACTCTTACTTTTCTTTCTCTCTGCTCTTTTTTCCTGCTTTTCTTTTTCCTTCAAGTGTCAAGCAATCTTTGCTTACTCCCTTTCAAACTCCTTATGATGTCGCTATCTCAGCTTCTCCTTTACAATTTTCTATTTTTTTGCAGCACGCTCGAATCTCTTTGCCTCCCTTTGCATGAGGATTGCTTCTCTTTCTACCTTCTTTTCAGCCATTTGCTCCCTTTTCCTTTGTTGTAATTCTTGGTTTCTTTGTTTTTGTGCCTCTTGTTCATTCAACGAATTGAAAAAATTATCCAATGTCAAAATTTGAGATTGCCTACTTAGGCGTAGCACCCCATTGTGACCTCTATTAGATGATTGGTGCACCCTTTTCGTTGGGAGTTGCAAAAAAATTATTCTCTTGCCTGCTGGTTGATGGTCATTGACGTGTGTGCATGGAAAATATTCAGCTTCTTTGTTGCTTGATTCATTACCTTTGACTCCATCTGCTTCATCATTTTCAGCCTCCCAATTTCTCCCATTCATGAAGTAATAGATGAACTCTTCAGGATCAACATCTGGTGGTGATGGCATGGACAACCCTTCATCCACTTGACTGAAATTTGGATGTACCCCTAGGTTCAAAGTTGCATCCTAAAATTCAAATGGCAGATTGAAACTCTCTTCATTTTCAGCTGTCTGATTACATGTTTGAACTACTAGTTCTTGTTCAATTTCTATTGCCTCAATGTTTTTTGAGCAATATCCTTCTTCATTTGTTAGATTTTGGGGGTTTTTTGTAGAAAAGGTTTCCACAAACTATCCCATTTGTTCCTCATTCCAACCTGCTATCCTCAAACAAGTCTCTGCTGCCATGAATTATGCCTCATCATCAACTATATCACCCTCTATTTCTACTCCCAATGTGGTTCCTTCGTCTTCAACCATGAAAGCTTGGATTGGCCCCATATCCAAGTCAAGTGCATGTTGATCTAATGGTCAAATTCTTGTTCTTTTAAAACCACTTGCAGTGTTATTAGGAGTCAAAGCTTGTGCAAAAGCTTTGTTGGAAAGTGTTGCCAACTCTTCCCTTCCAATGTCAAGTTGAGGATTTGCAGAGAGCCATATACTCCTATGTTGTTTGAAGTAGTTTTTAAATGGTGAGAACACACTAACATCAAGGGGCTGCAATTTGTGGCTGTAATGTGCTGGAAGTGTGAGAAAGACTATTCCCATAGTCTTTTTATTCGATCATTTTGAATGCCACATGACTACCATGACCATCAAAGATGAGAAGTTGTTTATTTGTTGGTGACACCCCTCCTGTGACATTTCTTGCAAAGTTATTTAACCATTCCATAAATAATTCTTTAGTCATCCAAGCATGCCCTTGGCTCACAGTTAACAATAGAGTTTATAATCTTCCTTTTGGACTTGAACAAATAGTAACCAGGTATAGCTTGACCTGCTGCACTAACACATGCTAGAATAGTGATCCATTCTCTTCTTTAAGAAATTAATTGTGGAATGTATTTGGTCCCTATTTTTGCAATAAGTCTCATTGCACAATTTTTTCCAACCTACACGCTTGTTTCATCGCAATTCCATATTTTATTGGGCCCATAATTGTGTTTGTTGTACAACTCCTCCAAGTTGTCATAGAATGAAATAAGTATTTTAGGGTGTAGCATTATAGCTCGATCTGTGTCCACTCCTTCAAGTGTTCAAATTTTCAGATCGGGATTCCTTTGATGAAAGCCAACCCACCATGACCTCCCTAGTATCCCATTTGTGAATGGGTTAGGCCTCACTCCAACCACTTGGGCCACCATTGACATAACTTGTGAGACTTGAATGCCATGGCCAATATTAGCCATGTCTTTGCACCACTACACAATTTAAGCTTCTTCTTCATCAGATAGGACTGTTCATGGCCCCTTCATTTTTGTGGATGTCACACCATTGAGTCATGCCCTCAAACTACTAGGCGGGATTCCCCATTTGATCGTTGAACCTCTGATTAACATTTGATTTTCCTCAACATCTGTAATGGATTTTCCCATGTGATGCATAGTCCAAATTTTCATGCAAAAATCTGGGGTTTTCACATGGTCAGCAGGTGGTGGTTCCATTTCTATCTCAGTATTATGAACAACAAGTTCAAAACCATCATTTTCATTTGTCTATTCTACATTTTCAGAAATAACATCCTAGTTGATGTTGACTACTGGCTCTTCATCAATAGCATCTCGAACATTGACTGTCACTCCATGAGGTACTCTAATTAAGCACCTCCCACTCGATCTTTTCCTCTTCTGCCCCGTGCCATGATTATCAATGATCTTGTACATTGTAAACCATAAAGTGTCAGAAAATGATATGTATGTACACAAATTTATAGAAGTGCCATGATATGTATATAAAGAAATTTATATAATTATACATTATTTTGTGTTATTATATGTATACACACATATACATACATATATATATATGTATGTATATCCATGTATATATATAATTGCACAAATATAATTACACAAAAAATCACTGATATACATTGCAAAACAAAAAGGGTGCTAATTGTGTCACTATTAACATGCAATTATAACTATTTTATCATTCAAATCCACTCAAAATTCAATGGGTCTATTGGAACTAGAATTTTCATAAAAATTCTAAGGATTTTATCAATTGAAATCCAAAATTCATACTATCATTTTCATAAAAAATCATACTATTGTCATCCACGAAGCCAAATTTTCCTTTTACCACTATACCGCTACCTCATTGGATACCCTACATAACCCTCGCCTCGTACCTCTTTACCATAGCCCCCTGCAAAATAGTTTGTGGTATCACGGTAAAGGAAGCTAACACTATACTCTATCACCTTTATCCTTTACTGATATACTACAGAGGGTTAGAACACAACCCACATTAGAGTGATATAATGAAGAATAGTGATTAAAGGAGACCGCTATACCGTGGAGGGTTAGAACAAGACCCATGGTAGAGTAGTAAACTTGGGAGTAATAACAAGAGGGGACATCGCTATACCACAAAGGGTAAGAAAATAGCTCACGGTAAAACAATATACTAAGGATGAGTATTGGGATGGTACTATGGTACCATAGGAAGGCGAAAGGTAGACCACAGTAGAGCGGTACAGTAATAGATGAACTAAGGATACACCATGCTACCAAAAGGAAGACAAAGGTAATGCGTGGTAGAGTGGTATACTAAAGAAGGATAACAAAGTATTTTTTGGTACTGTAGGGGAGTAAAAAGTGTCGCAAGGAAATGTGGCAAAGCAGCCATTGAAACATTTAAAGCATGCCAGTCACATCAGTCAACTTTGAAATATGAAGTTGATCTCTATACAAAATATTTGAATGATGTAAATTTATGATTCAAGAGTTAATGTATCTTGGTGTGGAGATACATGAATTAGATTGATATTTCTTGTTCATAACAGCAGAAACCAAGTGCAGATGAGCTCAAGGTGTGGGAGTGAAGGGAATTCTCTAAGGAAAACTATATCTTTGGGTAAGCTTTGTTCTTCACTCTTTGAATTTAACAATGGCACGAAAGAAAGTAGAAATAGGAGCTAGAAAAGATGAATCCAAATCTAGTAAACCCTCTTTACAATCACCATTTCTCACTTTATTTCCTAGTTCAATAGATAAGGGCCCAAAAAAGGTCTTTAGAGATTTAGCTTAGGGATGTAGGGACCATATTATTCCTCAATCAAGTTGGAATTTGTATTGGTACTTCTATAGAAATAGAAATGATAAGGTCCCGACATCAAACCTGTGGACCCTTGACTTGGCCAAATTAATTATTCTGAACAATTGCATTGAAATCGAGCTGATTAAAGCCTTGGCCAATAGATACCATGCCCCAACCAAAATTGATAGGCTTCTAGATGGTGGGTGTTTAGTCGATGTCTCAAGGGAGGCCATTATTAAATGCTTTAACTTGAACAAACAAGCTGTTACAAAGGTGAATTTTGGGAAACTAGAACAAGAATACAAGAGGCTAAGGAGAACCTATAGAAGTGATGGGCTCCCTCTTCATATGAAGAGGGGTGATAATAACAAGATACTTCCCATCCCCTCGTCAAAATTAGAGCCTTTCCCAATGTCAGACTTTCAGGTTTACTTCAAGAACACCTATCATGCATTGTGTCAAGTTCTTGGGATAGATGCAGAGGATAATATGTTTGTAGGATTTATGAGGATGGCTATGGTAATTGAGCATCCAGAGTCAAATGTGGAATTTTATTTTTCATATTTGATTGAAGAGAAAATACATGAGGGTTTCTTGCAGGTCAAAGAGGCCAAGGCTCCCATGGTCTTTAGTAAATATTCTTTGCTATGTCATTTGATTTTATATCAAAATGAAACAAAATGGACCAGAAGGATGAAGCTATGCAGACAGGAGAATGGAGTTAGACTCCCTATATAGAATTGGTAGTAAATATGGGACAATAGGTGCAAAAAATATTATTTTGTTGTGTTTAGAGATGATTTTGGTGTTAGATTAATTGCTTCCCTTGGGCATTCAACACCAAGGTTACCTGAATCTTTGATGAGTATAATGAGGCCAATGTAATGTAATCCAGACCAAGGCTATACTCATAATTATGTTTACTATTTCTTTATGCAATAACATACTATCATAGGGTGTACGGTTGTGACCAAGCACCATGCATTTTGCCAAAATTTGTACAGGTGCAAGGATATGCTTTTTAGAGTTTATGTGGAAAGTGCTTCGGATTGAGCATGATTTAATGAGGAATCAAAGAAAAGGAACATTATTTCCTGATTTAATAGTGTTTGAGGAATTGTCTATTGGATCTGACATGTTGCAAGAACTACAAAGGTTCATGAGGGTCAATTATCCCTTAGAGTCTGGAAAGAAGAGAGTATGTGACCCAGAGGGTCATATTAATATGATTAGAAGGGCCTTGTTAACAAAGAGGGTCATATCTAATGTATTTGACCCTCAGGAGGATGTAATAAGGAATTTGGTATATTTTAATGATGTATTTCAAACAAGAAGGAGATGGACAACAATGATGAGGTGGGAAGAGAAAAAGAAGGAAAAGAATAAGAGTTTCAAATGGTTCTTTGATGATGAGCCTAATCTTCTCAAAAGGATGTAATTGATCCTTGGTAAATTTGATGAATTTTATAAAATGGCCCAAGATGAGGGGTTAATTCCACTTCCCACACCCCAAAAACCATCACATGAAGCATCCACATCTCATACACCACCCCCATCACCAACACATCGCTCCCCTTCATCTCCCACAAATGAACCCCAGGACAAGAAGCATAAGATTGAGTCATTGGCTGATTATGGCTTGAGTGATGATGAGGAACATGAAGTAGTTTTGACTCTAGTTGAGATGAAGGAGGTGGTAGAGCAACATAAAATTCAAGAGCCTCATGACCCTAAAATTAGGATATTAGAGGAAGGTGCTGATGAGATTTAGGATGATGAGAGGGTAGTTGAATCTCTAAGGTTTATGGAGGATGGAAATTTTATTTATACTAATGAGTTTAAATATTTTTGGATTAAGATGAAGATGAAGTAGTTTGATGAAAGATTGAAGATCAATCTCATAGGAGCCAATGAATCAAAGTAGGATAAAATTTAGGCTCAAACATTGGGAGAATTAAATATTGATAATATTAATGTTACGCCCTAGGAGGAAAGAGAATTAGTATTGAAAAGTGATATGTTGATCATACTAGGGATGGAGTTATCCAAAGTGTTTCTTTTGGATCAGATTAGAGCACAAGATGACCCAATGTTAGTTGCAGATTTTGATTCAAAGGAAGGTGTTTTAGGAATAGGGTATAACCCTACCACCCAAACTCTTGCTTTGTGGAAAAAAAAGAGCACAAGGAAGCCTCGGCTCTTAGATGTGGTGCAAGAAATGAGGGGTTCATCCATGTTGAGAAAAATGAAAGATACAACTCCTATAGAGGCTACAACTATAACCATGCATTCTGCAATGTTCACCAAAGATGTGGTGGAGAATATGGAAAAGAAAATAACTTAATATGAGAAAAGACTAAAATTATCAAAAGATGAAGTAAGCAAATTGTTTATTGGGAATGTAAATTTGAAACAACAATTATAGTAGGCTACCACAGTGAGGGGGGATGAGGTAGTTGTTTATCACCCACCTATCCAGGCTAAAAACCCACAAATACAACAAATGAAAGATGGAATTGATAGGTTAAAGAAACATAATATGGAAGATGTCAAGCATAACATCTTAGATACCCTGAGAAAAATAATGTGGAGTACATGAAAGCTTTAGCAATTTGGTTAAAGCTTTGGAACAAGTAAATGCTAATTCCCCTATCCTTGAGGAACTCTAGAAGAGGTGGCAACGTACTTATCACATTCTAACTAGTGTATGCAAGGAAACACAAAGGGATCCTGGTGCCCCTCCAAGACTCAAACCTACTCAGGAAATGGTAAAGGGTGTGATTGAGGCGCATAAATATTTAGTAGATATGAAGAATAAATTGGAGAATAGAAGGAATGCATTTGATTCTATAAAATACATTTTCACCCCTTCGATCATCAAAGATGATAATACATTAAAAGGTGTGGATAAGTGGAAAGATGTATTTGATCAGATGGTTTCTTAGTGCTTGACACACATACATAATGATGGGGATATCAGCCTTGACAAATTTCATACTTTGTTGGATGGGATTGTCGTACTAGACAATGCATACATGAAATTTGTTTTAGATGTTAGGGACATTCTTGATAATAGATCGAAGAGCCACCTCACAAATCTCACTGCTACACAAGAATTCAAATCGCCAAATTATTTGATAATCAGTAAGTGGTAGGAGAATTATTTGGGCTCCGATGAGGATTGATCGTCATCATCACAAAGAAAGATTAATCATACAGTAAAAGATTTACACATGCATCCTGGTCTTTTGAAATGTAAACATTGTAGCTATCCGTATTCGCCTATTACTTTCCTATATCTAATCACATCCTTGCTTTTGGTCTTGGCCTCTCTTATTTATATGAGAGGTAACAATCTTCAGACCAAAGGACATGTCTTCTGGTAACAAAACATAATTATGAAATTAAACATAATTGAACTAACTAAACAACAAAAATGTGCTAATTTGTTAGTCTTCGAGTAAAAATCCCATGGTCATATAAGACCTATGTAAAGATTTTACTGTATGATTAATCTTTCTTTGAGTTATTGCCAATAGTTCACATATTCAAGATCTTCATTAGACTCCATCTACCCAGCAAGGCACTAGTCTTATCCATCCCATCATTTAGTTTCATCCAATTTTGCTACATCCCTAACTTTAACTATGATTTACTTTGTACTTTTGAGGTAATTAGTTACAAATTAGTATGCACGATTCAATGATTTGATGCTTAGGAAAAATGTCTAGAAAAATCAATGTTTTTATGAGTTACATTTTTCTGACTCAAAATTAAAATGTGTTTAAAATTTTTCAAGATGTGATGATTTCATAAGGACTATGAAATGATTAATGATGCATTAACCTCAAGTTAGTGTTTGCAAGATTGAACTCTGAAAACAGGTTTCCACCCTCTGAGAAAGGGAGGGAGAGAATAATCAGAGAGAAGGGAATAGATACAAGGAATAGAATAGGTTGTCACCATCTTAAGTCTATTTCTAGTTGCTTAACATCAACCTAGTCATTTTGGGGATAGTGACATCATCAAGGTTGAACTTTGGTTGTTTTGCGATTGACACAACTTTATGTTGAATATGTTGCTTCTCATGTCATAAATATTTTATGTTGTGACCTCGTTTGCATAATTGGGCATTCATTATTGTCTATATTCTTGATAATAGTTTAAATTGGCTTAATAAGTTGGGGGAACTAATATGATAGCCCGATTCCTTGCAAAAGGAAGTCATTATGATGATCATCAATTTCTCCTTGTCACTCGCTGAGTCACCCATGCATGCCTGAGTATTGTTGCAACCACCAGTAGTGGCCCTTAGCTATCGATCAAGAAATGGTTACATAGGAGTGGTGGATGTCAGGAAATTAGATAGTTTTTAACTATCATGGAACAGTGTGGATGGGATATACATCATTTCTAATATGTGATTAGATGTCAGGCTTATGAAGGGGAATTTAGTTATTTAGTGATGGTAATGGTGATGTGTTGGGGGGGGGATTTATTCTGGGGGATTCAAAGACATCTCTCTCTCTCACTCCAAGCAGTTATCAGGGGGAATACAATGATTCAACTGCTTTCGGTGATGGGTCTTTGTTGGTGGAATGAGGGAAGGGTGGTATTTTTGAAAGGATCTCTTTACCAGTGTGAGGGATGGAAATTTGGGGGGAAACAATTGGGAGCAAGACTACGGTCATGGAATGGGTATTACTCTCACTCTCAAAAGACGATGCTCAAGTAGTGTAAGAATGATATTCTTATTTACACTATGGGGTATGATTTTATTTATAATGAGCTCCCTCGTCATATGTATATCATTGGGGAATCCTTGTTGTTTAATTGTTTAAGTGGTACTGTATCTCTGTTATATACTTTGGCAATAGTTCGAGGCCATGGGGGTTGCGCTTGCAAACTTTCGAAGAAATTTTCTTTTGTTTGGAGGCTCAAAGCATTACAACTGAGTTGTATTACAATGGTTGTTTTCCATATGCTTATGCTCGAGGCCAATGGTTGAGCTACATTATAACGTATTTTTATCTTTGTTAAAACTCAAGGCCAATGGCCAAGCGGTAGAAAAGTGTATTCTTATCAGTGTCTAACTTGAGGTCAATGACCAAAGCTACTCTGTAATGCAACTTCAACTATAACGATGCTCAAAACCAATGGTCATGGTCAAGCTATATTAAATTGAATTCCTTACTGTGTCTTGTCTCATGGCCACGAAGGCCGAGCTTAAAACATTGAAACTCATACTATGTCATGGCTCCAAGCCTTCACAACCGAACCCATGTGTAAACTGTAGTGTTTTTCTATTAATTATGACATGGTCTACATTGAATGACAACAATCATTATGACTGTGTTGATGGTCGATACAACTTTAACCCAAAACTCTGCGTAAGGCACTCAAACTAGATGAGGGCTCAACATATATAAAGGGATTATGTGATTCAATAAGGGTATTTAGAATTACCAGGACCATGCTTGTTACCTTTGGCTAAGAAGGTGGTATAAACATTTCAGAACATAGATATTATTTCAAGATTGGATTAATATATATCTTCTTATGAATGAAGATTCTAAGATAGTGCTTAACACTAAAAGCACACACGGGTAAATCTGAGTTGTCAACCATTATTAACTAATCTTTAGTCTAAGGCATGGTATGCCTAGTAAGTCAAGATTTGACTCTTACTTTCAAGGTTGATAAAATCGAACTTGTGAACCATAAAGGACCTTGGGTGGTGATTATGGTTGCTTTTGTAATAAGTTAAAAGGTGGAATAAGGTGAGGAGGAGTCACGATTTCCCATTACTATTGTAACCCAAATGATCAAAACAAACCCAAGTTTGGGCATCACTGGAATGATTTTCCTCAAGGTGGGACATACTGAGAGACTCGTAACTCAATTCAATATGATGGTAGTAAACTTTTTATGATTGATAAGGGTTTATGTGACAAGGAAGTTATTTATGAGATCATAACTTAACCTATGTTGAAAATCAGAGGACTCAAGTAAGTGTTATGCCTTGCATAACCACCCCCATTTTGAGTTGGAACAAAACGGGTCCCCCCTTTTCTTTTCCTTTCTTTTCCTTTGGATTCTGGTTTTGCCTAAGTTGGAATTCGGGTTTTCTCTTGGGTTTGGGATTTTCCACCCCATCTGGATTTTCCTGGATCTCACTCAAACTCTGGCTGAGCGTTTGTTGTTTGGGGTCCTTCGCGGAATTCCACGTGGACCGAATTTTCCCGATGTCTTCTTTTCGCGGTTGTCCTTCTCTTCCAGATTTTCCTAAAATCCGTTGTCCCCTGGTTGTTTTCTCTTTCACGAAAATCCATCCCACGCGGATTTCCCTGGAATCTGAAGAATGAGAAGAAGTTTGCAGTAGTGGGACTAGTTAATTAATAAAGGTGCATTTTGTGGTTCATTGATGCTTTTGAGGTCTCACGTGTTGTTTCTTGATAGATGAGGATCGGATTAATTTTCTAATGGGTGTTTCATGTCTATTTCGCTGGAATCCACCTGGCTTGGAATTCTCTGAAATTCCTCCCTGGCCTGGATTCTGCAGATCGACCTAAAACCTGAACCTATTTGTATGATCATTTTGTTTGAGAGTTTAACTACACCTTGTGTGATCTTCACTGTGGTTTTTCTTTGATTGAGTGCAGGATTAAATTGTGCCAGGATGATATTTGCCAAGGGAGCCCAGTTGAGGGGAATTCTTCTATCCAGTTGGTTATGAAAATCAGTTAAGGCAAAATTCGGCAAGACTTTCAGACTCTTATCGACTGGTGGCTCGGCTCTGACTGTTTGAAATCCCTAGGAATCAGAATAATCCCCATTAAGGATCATATCTGCATGGGATTATCATGATCTCCCTAACCTATGGTTTGTTTGGTTCAAATCTATGTTTATGTTACCTGTCGGCAAGACCCCAGAGGTGTCACAATGATCAAGATTCATATGTAGGACCTATCAGCAAGACAGGGGTCATTGTCCCGGCGACATGAATTTCCTATCGGCATGAGGGGTTTCCTTCAGAGAGAAGTCTCAGTGAGATCTTCGGGTCTCACCGACGAGCGACAAAAGGTATTCACTGGTGGCACAATGTTCTCTCTTTGGTGGGAGGTCTCGGTGAACCCCTAATGTCTCACCGACTACCACCACCAGCAAACACTTCGGCGGGAGTCATCTTCATCGGCGTATGGTCTTGGCGAAGCCTCCATGTCTCACCGACCACTATCAAGAGGATTCCTATATCGGCATAAGGTGTTAGCCCCACTACGATGTTTTGGTGAGTTCATGAAGTCTCACTGACTAAGCAAAGGGAGTCGTCAGGAGTCTTGCCAACGGGGAGGGTTGGTATATCACCAAAGCAAGATAATGTCGTCAGATAGTTTCGGTGAATGGGTGCAATCTCGCCGACACGGGTGTCTTTGGACAGAGTGTGGGAATTTCAGTGTAATGTCTCGTCGATGAAATAAAGTCACAGTGACAAAAGAAGCATCGGTGGGAGTCATCTTTTCTGGCATATGGTCTTACCGACCCAGAAAGTCTCAGCGAAAAAAAAAATTTGAAGCTCGGCAGGAGATGAAGAGTTTAGCGTGAGTCTCGGCGACCAGTGAAGTCTTCTGGACCAACAATAAGGTTTTGGTAGGAGATTTATTTTGGCATATGGTCTCAGTGAACCGATGATTTCTTGCCGACTGAGTAAAGGGCCTTGATATGTTTTCCTTCGGCGGAAGTCTCACCGACAACAAAAAGGCCTCGTTGAGAAAAGGACTTCGACAAGAGGTCTTGCCAAAGTAAGGTTGTCTCCCCGACAAGAAAAGGAACTCGCTGAAAGGAAAAGTGTTGGCCAAAAGGTCCTAGCGACCAACTGAAGTCTCATCGAAGGGGTGTGACTTCGGTATAAGGAATAAAGATTGGCGACATATCTCGTCGATACCAAAGGGTCTTGCCAATAACAAGATGAGCTCGCCAAGAGTTGAATCCATCGCCATGAGGTCCCAGCGATCATAAGAAGTCTTGCCAAAGGGTCTCCCTGACTCTAAAAGCTCTTGGCATAAGGAAAGATTCAACAAGAGGTCTCAGCAAATGGAGGGTGTCTCAGTGACAAAAGCAGATATCGATATGACTGGGGGACCTCGCTATGAAGTCTTCCCGAATAGCACAGTCTTGCTAAAGGAAATGAAGAGCTTGGTAGAATGGGGTACATTTAGGGTGACATCAATCAACTCCTGCCGAAGACGAAGGGCCTCGGGTAACATTTTTCCTTCGGTAAAATGTCTTGCCGACTCGGTAGAGTCTTGCTGACTGAAGAGGAGCTCGAGGGAGATGGTGAAATGAAAAGGAAATCAGGGAGACTCCAGAAGAATAAAGGGCACTCGGGGGAATGTCTGGATGACTCCAAGGTGTCTCAGCGATGGAAATGGGCTCGGTAAGAAGAAAGAAGTTCGCGGAAAGGTCTCCCCAAAACATTATAGTCTCGCCGACATGAAGAAGCTTGCTGAAAGGTTTGCATCTTTGCCAGGAGGTCTTAGCGACTATGAAAGTCTTACCGATAGTAGTAGGTTCACAAAGAAAAGGAGATATCGGTATAACCAAGGGGAAGTCGCTATGACCTTGTGCCAATTAGGAAGTCTTGCCGAAAGAAAAAAAACTCCAAGCCAGTAAGAGGGATATCATCATTGTGATGTCATACCAATGAGCGGATATCTTGTTGATGTTCTTTCTGAGCTCGGTATGACCCTCAGAGCTCAGCAAAAGGTCTCACCGACCGTCACATGCTACCCCAATGACTACTGAAGGATGAGATCGTATCAGGGAGACACAGATGGTGTCTCACTGACGTGTGATGTTGATCAGACCACCTTTGACCCAATGAGGAGCTCACTTGGCGTATGCCCCACTAATCAAAAGGAGCCAAAAGAATGACTCATCGGTCCCTTTGACCAATTGACTACCCCTGTGATGAAAAACAACAAAATACGAGCGAAATGGATTCTTTATGAGATTCAAAGGGAATGGATCGACTCAGGTGAAAGGTTTAAATCTACAGCAAGGTTCGACGGTGCTTCCAGAAGACGATCAATGAGCAGAGGACTCCAAAATAGAATAGAGGCCGAAGAATGAAGAAGCCATGACTCAGAGGGACACCTGTGGCGACCACTGACAAAGGAAGATGAACATTAATGCAAATATCCTGGAGCATTCAAGGTGACTCAGTGAGGAATTTCAAAGGTGGACATGAAGATTCTAGAGTTAATGTTGCAGTTGTCAACAGATCTAAAAGACGTCTCCTGTGAGTAGGAATCCTTCCAACAATATGGACAGTAGGAATCCACATTGAATGCACAACTGACTCTTTTCAAAAGTTCTGAGAGCTGACTCTCCTACAGTTGGCAGATATTTTGTAAACCATAACATAGGGGGACAACACATTCTTGTTGGTATTCTGTATATAAGGAATTCTTGCCTCTTTGTAAAGGTTATGGTTTTTACTGTTAGAACTTTCAGGATTAGAACTTCTAGATTAAAAGAAATTTTAGCTCAATAGCTTTCAAAGTTAGAACGGTTAGGAGTTAGTGAGTTAACAAAAGGAGATTGAGTTGCATCTTGATTCTCAGTAATGAGAGCTTCTTTATTTTCTTGGTTAGCAGTTAGATTTCAGTACAAATTGTAATGTATTTTTTCCAAGTTCTTTTAGTGTAGTTGGAAGCAATCTGGAGATTCAGATTCTCTATACACTGGTGATTGTGCCAGCTTTGTAAACATTGTTTATCTATTTTAATAGTAGTAGAAGCAATCAGAGTTTAATCTACTTCATGTTGTGTTCCTAAATGATATTTGTCTTAATTGATCATTTGATCTGCGAAGTCTTCAAGGAATGAAATGTTATTTGTTTTTATTTAAATAGTAGCTAAAAACTCTGTTATACGAATTAGCACTGTGAATGAAAGAGGTTGCGTGTCAATCACAAGCTTATTTTGTTCTATAGTTTTAGTTTATAATTCCTTGAAGTTAACAAGTCTGGTTAAGGTTGGATGAACTATTGTTCTTTTATGTTTCAAAACTCTGACTTATCTTTTTATATTTCTTTAAAAACCCCTGTTAGAGTAGATTTTATTTCATGCTTGATCTTAGAACAATCGAGAAGCTCAACACCGATAGGCCCCTTGAATATTACTATTGCATTGACCACTGAGTAACATCAGCATAGTTGAGACCCAACTACAAAGACCTTGGGAGCTAAGGCATCCATGTGTTTCCTTTCTCTTTCAGGAGAAGCAAAATAGCAATATTTTGCTTGCACTGTTGTGGTGCCAAAACTGCCATCAACAAGAACTAGTGCTAGAAGGAGGGCCAAGAAGAGAAAACTGGAGAATACTTGGTCTTTGTCATCAGAGAAGCCCCACAGAGTTCTTCAATCAATAGAAAATCCATCACCTTTCATAGAACTCAAGACCCCAACAAGACACAAGAATCATAAGACTGGGGCAACCATCATACCACCTTTATCAGCTCCGCTCACCCCACCAGGCTTTTCACCAATACCCCAGTGGATACCTATCAATCCACCATCACATCCATCTCAATTGTCATCACAACTAATTCAACCCATACAACAGCTGGCTCAACAACCAACACTGCCACTAATGGCATTCTTTCAAAATAATCCTTCTCCATTGGGGACTATTCCTAGAGGTTTTCACGACATGCCAAAGAACCCTTTGAAATTCTACCCTAAGTATTTTCATGGTGAATCACGGAGTGCCAAGGAGCACATACAAGCTTTCAAGGATGCTTGTACTAGGGCTCAGGTAGCTCACCATGATGTAGTTTGTAGGTTATTCCCTTACTCTTTAGGGGATATGACCTACAATTGGTACCTTAATCTACCTCAAGGTTCCATCCTGACCTAGATACATTTGGAAAATCCCTTTATCAACCAGTTCAGGGTTTATGTGGACCCGACTCTTTTATATCATCAATTTGTTACCATTAGGAAGGAGCCAGGGGAATCCTTACCTTTATTCAATACCATATTCCAGCAAATGTATAGAAGATTGCAAGATCCCTATCTAGTCACTGAGGACAGTGCCATTCTAGCTAACTTTAGAGTTATAGACCCCCTGCTTGGCTTGTTCTTGCAAAGAACTTACTAACTAGCTGAAATTGATTCTCTATCCAAAGTTTATCATTTAGCTATCAAGTTGCAACAAGTCAGTTCTCAACAAGGAGGCCTGGGAGGAGGTTTCCCTTTGATAGGATACCAGATGCATAGCCCAACTCCTCTATTCAATACTATTTCAGGAATGTCTCCTTCCCACTACGGGCCTATATTTGAATTGCAAACTCAACCACCTGTCCCATTCTTTGCTACTGGAACTTCTGATCCCTTTCAGCAATCACAGCTTCCTCAAAGTTCCCAAGGTCATCATAACCAAGTTGGAACACCAATTCATGGTAGTCACCCACCTGCTGATAAGAATGTGGATAGTGAGAAGACAGTCCAACTTACAAATAAGGTAGAAACCTTGAAGAAAACGCTGTCTCAAGTTACAAATGACATGGCTCAACTTCGGGTGAACCCTTCCCAAAACCAAGGGAACCACCCCAATCAAAATAGCAGCAACCAAGGTACTTATCAAAATAACAACAACTACAACCAGAGAGGTTATCAAATCTAGAACAGAGGATATAATCAAAGGCCTAACAACAACAGGCAATGGAATACAGGGCCCAATAATGGGGGAGTTTCTCATGACTATCAAGCAAATCAGGAGAGGTCACATACTGCAAATGTGGCCGACCTCAAATTTATGACCAATTGGTGTAGGCTACATGAGACTGCAACCCATTCTGAGGTGAACTACCCTGAACTGGAGAAGATGGTCAAGATGGCACACGAAAAATTCCCAAACATTCCAAGGGAACCCTCATAAGGGATGCGGCTCGGTAGATACCGCAATGACATATGATATCTTTGAAGAAGAGCCCTCATTCCTAATGCAAAGTGAGAATGAACCAGAGGGAGATTCATATGATGCCCAAGCCTTCCAGATGAAAGGGGGACACTTCCTAAGAAATCAAAGTAAGGGGGCATTCACTACCTCTCCACCTCCTGATCACATGGTGCCTACAAATCAAAATGTGGATAACAATCTTCCTCCACCAAAAGGCCCACCTAATTTCCATAATAAGGGTAATTTCTCTATCATTTTCAAAGGTACTGCTAGTTGTAATACATAATTTGACATTGTTTATGAGATGCAAAAATAAAAAAATTCTTTGTCATATTTTGATATTTTAAAGTGGTGCCCTGCTCAAAGGGAGATAGTGTTGAAAGCTCTAGAACAAGCTAATAAGTCAAAAGGAAAGGGTAAGGTGGCACTTGCTGGGGACGTGAATGCAACCTTATACAGAAACAAGGTAGGTACTCCACCTTTCCTTTTAAGCTTAAGAATTTCTAGCAAGAACCTACATAACTATTTATTGGACTCGGGGGCTTCAGGAAATGTCATGCCATTTTCCATATGTAAGAAGTTGGGATTAAACCCCATTCAAACAAATAAAAAGGTCATTCAACTTGACAAGATAGAGGTTAATGTGGTAGGAGAATAAAGAAACATACATGTTCAAGTAGGATCAGACCCTAGGATCCTGACCAACATAGATGTCCAAGTCGCTGATATTCCTGAGACCTATGGTATGTTGTTGAGCAGAGATTTGATGAAAAGTCTAGGAGGATATCTTTCCCTTGAATTTTCACATATGTGGCTGCCATGGAGAGGGATTCCTACGCAGGTTAGAATTGAAAGTGAGCCTCGCCTCAAGCATATCATCACTAAGTATGATTGTCCCAATGAGGTAGCTTACTTTGAGACTAAGATGGGGGTTTACAAAAGGGATGAAATATTAACCCTTTTAGTTCTTGATCCTAAAGAGCTGCCAACTTCGCAGTTCCCTGATTCTGTAATTAGTGAAAATCAACAGGCCCTGATTAAAAAGCTGCAACAAGACCAACTAGTCTTAGGGGAAGATACTGATCTGCAAAATCTTCTTCTACCTAACTGGTGTAGGGTACATTATCAAAGTCATTCTAAATTAACTTGTCAACCTTGCATTGACATTTTAAGTCAAGTTTCCCAAAATGAGGAAGCTAGCACAAGTCACCCCGAGACCACTACAGACCACTTCTCATTTGAAGTTAAAGAAGCAACCATTCTAACCAGGGAAAGGATTCCTTCAACTGAGGTTCCTTCTCAAATTGAACCCACCCCTAATATGCTTTCAAATTAGCATGTTCTTGAGGAGCAACCCCAAGCTGCAAGTGAATGTCCAGAGGATAACTGTGGGTCACATAATATATCTATGTAGGAATTGGAAATTATACCAAAGGAACTGATTGAATACCTGCCCCTTATACCTGATGCAAAAGATCAAGGATCCCCACCTCTAGTTAAACCCATCCAAATACCTACAAAAGTTGCAAAAGGATTAACCCCTAGTTATGATCAGTTGTGGACCCTTACCTTTGATGGGTCCAAGTCCAGGACAGGCAGTGGTGTTGGAATTGTACTAACCAACCCAAAAGGGAAAACCTTCTTTGCTTCTTACAGGTTGTAATTTAGATGCACAAACAACATGGCAGAATATGAAGCTTTGGCACGGGGACTGATGTTTGCACACAAGAAGAAGGTCACTGCCTTGATGGTCAAGGGAGATTCAGAAATAGTTATCAGGCAGGTGTGTAGCCAATACACATGTCACAACAGAAGGCTGGCAGCTTACAGAAATTAGGCATGGAACCTGATTGAGGACTTTGATGCCTTTGGGATTAACTTAATCCCTAGAGAAGAAAATCAGGTAACTGATTCATTAGTTGTTGCTGCAAGCACCTTGGAACCTATGCAAGGTTCCAAATTCAAAAGATTCTTAGTAGAACTCATGTCCACCCCAGCTGTTCCTGACAATGTCAAGAATTTTCAAGTTTTTGATGATGACCGACATATCCTTGCTTTTCTAGCAAGTTATT
The DNA here is from genome assembly GCA_007258455.2 of Sequoia sempervirens. NCBI lineage: Eukaryota > Viridiplantae > Streptophyta > Pinopsida > Cupressales > Cupressaceae > Sequoia > Sequoia sempervirens. Next base: position 80,203,782 of record VDFB02179234.1, read on the forward strand.
ATGTTTTTGAATGGAAAATCATTGATGATTCCAATAGGGATCAAGGAGAGTGGAATCCTGGAGATTGTGATACAAAAGGGGTCCTTAATCTAAAAACTAATAGCATTCCCAAGGGAATGGTTGCTCTAGAAAGAATTTTTGAGTCTGATCCAGGGGTTCGAGAGAAAATATCAGTTGAAGAAAAGGGAGGCGAATATGAAATAGTTAACTTGTCCGATGCTAGCCTTGAAAAGAATGCCTATATAGGGAAGGCCTGCCCAAAAGCAATTAGAGAAGACATACTAAGGGCGCTTAAAAAGGATATTGTTGTGATTACCTGGGGGTATGAAGACCTCCAGACATTTGATGCTTCTGTTATGACTCACACTATCCCCTTGAAGCCTGAGGTTAAGCCTTTTCGACAGAAGCAATGCCCTGTCAATGCCTTGATTGAACCATTGATCTATAAAGAAGTCCAGAAATTACTCTCTGCCAGGATAATCTTCCCTGTGCGCCATTTAACTTGGATGGCTAACTTAGTCCCAGTTCGTAAGAAAAATGGCAAGATCAGGTTGTGTGTCAACTTCAGAAATCTCAATAGAGCCTCAGAAAAGGATAACTACCCACTCCCTTCTCTGGATGAAGTGTTGCAGACAGTCAATGGATCTCAGATGATATCCTTTCTAGACGGTTACTCTAGCTACGATCAGGTGATGGTCGACTGTGAAGACAAAATGAAGACAGCCTTCACTACGAAATGGGAAACTTTTGCATATAGAAGGATGCCATTCAGTCTAAGAAATGCTAGAGCAACTTTCTAGCGTGCCATGGATATAGCTTTCAAGGACCTCATTGGTAAGTGCATCATTGTTTACATGGATGACCTAACGGTATTCTCCAAAGATCGATTGAATCATGTTGCGGACTTGGCCAAGGTTCTGGAATGATGCATCCAATATGGCGTCTCCCTAAATCCCAACAAATGCGTGTTCGGAGTTTCTGAAGGGAAGCTCTTAGGGCACATAATTTTTGAAAGAGGGATTTCAATTGACCTAGATCGAGTCGAGTCCATCCTGAAGATCACCAGGCCAGGAAGTAAGAAAGAAATGAAATCTTTCTTCGGAAAAATTAAATTCGTAAGGAAGTTCATCACGGGCTTTGTAGAGATTGTAAAGCCTCTGAATGAAATGATGAAGAAGGACGCCAAGATAGAGTGGACGGATGAAGCAAAGGCCGCATTTTCACAAGTCAAGCAGTCCATTTCAAAGGCACCCATGCTCACTAGCCCCAATTACAAGAGGCCATTCTACATTTACTCTTTCACCTCTGATCATTCCTGTGCAATTGTATTAACCCAATGACAAGAAGAGGAAAAGGAGAGATCGATTGCATTCATGAGCTCTCCATTCAAAAATGTGGAAATCAAATACCCACCTCTTGAGAAGCAAGCTTTTGCACTAGTTCGGGTTGTTAAGAAGTTTTGACATTACATCCTCTGAAGCCAAGTCATCACTGTAGTTCCAAATGCAGCTATGAAGTCCCTACTCATGCAGAGCGAGCTGGGAGAAAGGAGAGGCAAATGGATGGCCATCTCGCAAGAATTCAATCTGGAGATACACCCTATGAAGCTAGTCAGGGGTACGGGATTGTCTCAGTCCATGGTGAACACTGGCAACAATATCATCTGTCAGCAATACACGACCCAGTCTTTCTCTAACGACCCCTAGTATGCTGATATCATTTGCTTAATGCTCCATAATCGATGCCCAGAAGAAATGAATGCAACTCAAAGGAGAGCCTTAAGATTGAAGAGTTCTCATTACATTCTCAAAGGAGGGTTGCTATACCGAAAGAATTTTGGAGTATACCTGAGATGCCTTGATCATCAAGAGGCTAAACATGTGATTTTTGAGTTTCATGGGAAACATGGCATAGGTCATGGGTCTACAGATTCTTTGGCACACTAGATCCTCCGATCTGGTTATTACTGGCCCTATGTATTCAAAGATTCCCATCAGCATGTGAGGACATGTCACATTTGTTAGATTTTGGCACCAAGGGAACGCCATGCAGCCATGCCATTACAGCCCGTCTACGAGGTGAGGCCATTTGCCTAGTGGGCACTAGATTTTATTGGAGTGATTAACCCGAACTCTTCTACAAGACATAAATTCATCTTCATTGCCACTGACTACTGCACGAGGTGGACAAAGGCCATACCCTGCAAGAACAACACCACAGAGGTAGTTATCAAGTTCCTCACTGAATGCATCACTACAAGGTTTGGGGTACCTTTCGCTCTGGTATGTGATAATGGTTCTGCTTTTTCTTCTGCTGAGTTTATCTCCTGGGCGTATGATCACAAGATTTTCCTAAAACATTCTTTGAATTATTACCCACAAGGCAATGGAGTTGCAGAGTCTACCAATAAGAATCTCTTAGGGGTGATTAAGAAATTGTTAGAACATAACCCTAGAGACTGGCATACTCAACTGAGATTCGCATTGTGGCCCGATAGGACTAGGATTAAGGATGTCTTAAACACCTCACCATTCAAGCTGGTATGTGGCCAAGAGCCTGTCTTTCCTATTCATCCGCAAATACCTATCCTGGAGTTCATGCATAAATTCTACTCCAGGGACAATAGGATAGAGATCAGGTTAGTTGCTTTGCTGAAATTAGAAGAGCAGAGATATGTGACCTTACAACAATTCTTTAGGCATCAGGTTGTTGTCAAACGATGGTTTGACAAAAGAGCCAAGATAAAGGCTTTTAGGATATCTAACCTAGTGCTATTGTGGGATAAGGCTAGTGAAAAGAAGGGTAGTCACCAGAAATTTGACAAACTCTGGTTAGGTCCTTATCAGATTACTGAGATCCTAGGGGAAAATGCTTTTAAACTAAGTAGCCTGATTGGAGAACATGTTCCTTTGCCTGTTAATGGGCAGCATGTTCCTTTTCCTGTTAATGGGCAGTTCCTTAAGCACTATTTTAGATCTCGAGACTTGTTAATTTTGGTTCTGTATATAAGTAGTGTGTTGTTTTTTTTATGTAAATAATTTATTTTGTCTCCTATTTGTAAATAACTCTTTCCTTTATGTAAATAACCTGTTGCTCTTTGTGTAAATAATGTGGCTCTTATCTATAAATAGCTTCCTATTTGTACGCTTGTCCCTGTCTCCTTTGGTTTTCTTTGCTATTTGGTCTTTGTTTTGTTCTGTTCTTTGGGGGGGGTTGGTCTGTTTCTTTCTACCTAAAACTATGGGCTGTTATCTGAAGCATACTTTGGTCATGAGGAGAGAAGTGGTTTAGATATTTTCATGTTTTCTGATCGGGTGATTTTATCCTCAATTCTTTGTTTCATGCTCATTGTCAATAAAGGTTGTGGAAGGCCTTGAGAACAAGGTATAAAGTAAGTAACCTTCATTAGCTCCCTCTAAATCTATCACAAATCATTAAGATCATCCCCTCTTGTAATGATATATTTGTCCTAGGATGGAAATGTTGTAAGACTTGAGTGAAAAATCTGATTTTCCAAGTGTTGTCATGAGGTCAATGGTAGTTTTCAACCTTGATCGAATGTCAAGCATCTGACATATTGAAAAAGAAATGAATGAAATATTTGAAACTCTATGAGAAAAGAAGAAAAAAAGAAAAAAAGAATTACCTATAAGAAAAGAGTCTCAATATGAATGGGTGATTTCAGTATCTCTACCGGGGCGATGGACGCCTGACTGGCAATAGAGCAATGCTGTGAGAAAACTAGAGGTATCTCTATCAGGGCTATGGACACCTAACTGGCAGTGGAGCAATGCCTGGGATATCATTGCACGATAGCTAAAGGAGGTCAACTCATGTAGCTCAAATCTTACACATTGTTGTCCAAAAGATGAGGAAAACTTCATAAGAGATGTGATGCACAATCAACCACACACATTGATTGAGGGGGTAGCCATTGATTGACTTACGTTTGAGATCTTAGCTCAACCTTGCTTGCTAAAACTGACCCAACTGGAGTTGTGATGCTTATGAAACAGGAGTCCTAGGTAGCTGAATCCTTCAGATTCTTGAAAATGGTTAAACCATTTCCCTAGACAAGTTGCCATTTGTTATGCCTTGCATAACCACCCCCATTTTGAGTTGGAACAAAATGAGTCCCCCCTTTTCTTTTCCTTTCTTTTCCTTTGGATTTTGGTTTTGCCTCAGTTGGAATTTGGGTTTTCCCCTAGGTTTGATATTTTCCACCCCATCCAGATTTTCGTGGATCTCACTCGAACTCCAGCTGAGCGTTTGTTGTTTGGGGATTTTTGGTCTTCACGGAATTCCACGTGGACCAGATTTTCTTGTTGTCTTCTTTTCGCAGTTGTCCTTCTCTTCTGAATTTTCCCAAAATCTGTTGTCCCCTGGTTGTTTTCTCTTTCACGGAAATCCGTCCCGCACAAATTTCCCTAGAATCTGAAGAATGAGAAGAAGTTTGTAGTAGTGGGACTAGTTAATTAATAAAGGTGCATTTTGTGGTTCATTGATGCTTTTGAGGTCTCATGTGTTGTTTCTTGATTGATGAGGATCGGATTAATTTTCTAATGGGTGTTTCATGTCTATTTCAATGGAATTCGCCTGGCTCAGAATTCTTCGAAATTCCTCCCTAACCTGGATTCCGCGGATCTATCTAAAACCCGAATCTGTTTGTATGATCATTTTGTTTCAAAATTTAACTACACCTTGCTAACATGGGATTCATTTTGATGATGTTTTTCATTATTTAACTTCTATCTGTGTGATCTTCACTGTGGTTTTTCTTTGATTGAGTACAGGACTAAATCGTGTCAGGATGATATTTGCCAAGGGAGCCCAGTTGAGGGGCATTCTTCTATCCATTTGGTTATGAAAAAAAGTTCACACAAAAGTCGACAAGACTTTTTTAGACTCTTACCAACTGGTGGCTCGGCTCTGACTGTTTGAAATCCCAAGGAATCAAAATACTCCCCATTAAGGATCATATCTCCATGGGATTATCATGATCTCTCTGACCTACGGTTCGTTTGGTTCAAATCTGCATTTATGTTACCTGTCGGCAAGACCCCAGAGGTGTCACAGTGATCAAGAATCATATGCAAGACCTTTCGGCAAGACAGGGGTCATCGTCCCGGTGACATGAATTTCCTATTGGCATGAGGGGTTTCCTTCAAAGAGAAGTCTCGACGAGATCTTCGGGTCCCACCGACAGGCGGCAAAAGGTATTCATTGTTGGCACACTGTTCTCTCTTTGCCAGGAAGTCTCGGCGAACCCCTAATGTCTCACCAACTACCACCACCAGCAGACACTTCGGTGGGAGTCATCTTCATCAGCGTATGGTCTTGGCGAAGTCTCCATGTCTCACCGACCGCTATCAAGAGGATTCCTATATCGGCATAAGGTGTTACCCCTGCCAGGATGTTTCGGTGAGTTCATGAATTCTCACCGACTAAGCAAAGGGAGTCGTCAGGAGTCTTGCCAACAGGGAGGGTTGGTATATCGGCAAAGCAAGATAACATTGCCGGATAGTTTCGGCGAATGGGTTCAGTCTCACCAACATGGGTGTCTTTGGACAGAGTGTGGGCATTTCAGCATAATTTCTCGTCGATGAAATAAAGTCACAGCGACAAAAGCAGCATCAGTGGGAGTCATCTTTTGCGGCATATGGTCTCGGCGACCTAGAAAGTCTCAGTGAAACAAAAAATTTGAAGCTCGGCAGGAGATGAAGAGTTCGGCGTGAGTCTCGGTGACCAGTGAAGTCTTCCAGACCAACAATAAGGTTTCGGCAGGAGATGTATTTCGGCAATATGGTCTCGACGAACTGGTGATGTCTCACCGACTGAGTAAAGGGCCTTGATATGTTTTCCTTCGGCAGAAGTCTCACCGACAACAAAAAGGCCTTGCTGAGAAAAGGACTTTGGCAAGGGTCTTGCCGAAGTAAGGTTGTCTCCCCGATAAGAAAAGGAACTCGCTGAAAGGCAAAGCATTCCCAAAAAGGTCCTGGCGACCAACTGAAGTCTCATGGAAGGGGCGTGACTTCGGTATAAGGAATGAAGATCGGTGAGATGTCTCGCCGATACCAAAGGGTCTTACCAATAACAAGATGAGCTCACCAAGAGTTGAAGCCATTGCCATGAGGTCACAGTGATCATAAGAAGTCTTGCCGAAGGTTCTCCCCGACTCTAAAAGCTCTCGACATAAGGAAAGAGTCTACAAGAGGTCTCGGTGAATGGAGGGTGTCTCAGCGACAAAAGTAGATATTGGTATGACTGGGGGACCTTGCTATGAAGTCTTCCTGACTAGTAGAGTCTTGTGAAAAGAAATGAAGAGCTCGATAGAATGGGGTGCATTTGGGGTGACATCAATCAATTCTTGCCAAAGACGAAGAACCTTGGGGTAATGTTTTTCGTTTGGTAAAACGTCTTGCCGACTCGGTAGAGTCTTGCCGACTGAAGAGGAGCTCGGGGGAGATGGTAAAATGAAAAGGAAATTGGGGAGACTCCAGAAGAATAAAGGGCACTCAGTGGAATGTTTGGGTGACTCGAAGGTGTCTCAGCGAAGGAAATGGGCTTGGTAAGAAGAAAGAAGTTCAAGAAAAGGTCTCCCCAAAACATTATAGTCTCACTGACAGGAAGAAGCTCGTTGAAGGGTGTGCATCTTCGCCAAGAGGTCTTAGAGACTATGAAAGTCTTGCCAATAGTGGTAGGTTCACAAAGAAAAGGAGATATTAGTATAACCAAGGGGAAGTCGCAATGACCTTGTGCCGATTAGGAAGTCTTGCCAAAAGAAAAACAAACTCCAAGCCAGTAAGAGTGATATTGTCGCTGTGATGTCTTACCGATGAGCGGCTATCTTGCTGATGTTCTTTTGGAGCTTGGTACGACCCTCACAGCTTGTCGAAAGGTCTCACCAACCATCACATGCTACCCCGATGACTACTGAAGGATGAGATCGTATCGGGGAGACACCAATGGTGTCTCACCGACGTGTGATGTTGATCGGACCACCTTTGACCCATTGAGGAGCTCACTTGGCATATACCCCACTAATCAAAAGGAGCCAAAAGAATGACTCATCGGTCCCTTTGACCAATTGACTGCCCCTGTCATGAAAAACAACAAAATACGAGCTAAATGGATTCCTTCTAAGATTCAAAGGCAATGGATCGACTCAGGTGAAAGGTTTAAATCTACAACAAGGTTTGACAGTGCTTCCAGAAGACATTCAATGAGCAGAGGACTCCAGAATAGAAGGGAGGCTGAAAAATGAAGAAGCCATGACTCAGAGGGACACCTATGGAGACCACTGACAAAGGCAGATCAGTGTTAATGCAGATATCCTGGAGCATTCAAGGTGACTCAGCGAGGGATTTCAAAGGTGGACACGAAGATGCTAGAGTTAATGTTGCAGTTGTCAATAGATCTAAAAGACTTCTCCTACGAGTAGGAATCCTTCCAGCAATATGGACAGCAGGAATCCACATTGAATGCACAACCGACTCTTTTCAAAAGATCTGAGAGCCGACTCTCCTATAGTTGGCAGATATTTTGTAAACACTTACATAGGGGGACAACACATTCTTGTTGGTACATTCTATATATAAGGAATTCTTGACTCTTTGTAAAGGTTAGAGTTTTTACGGTTAGAACTTTTAGGATTAGAAATTCTAGATTAAAAGAAATTTTAGCTTAATAGCTTTCAGAGTTAGAACGGTTAGGAGTTAGTGAGTTAACAGAAGGAGATTGAGTTGCATCTTGATTCTCAGTAATGAGAGCTTCTTTGTCTTCTTAGTTAGCAGTTAGATTTTAGTATAGATTGTAATGTATTTTTTCCAAGTTCTCTTATTGTAGTTGGAAGCAATCCGGAGATTCAGATTCTCTGTACACTGGTGATTGTGCTAGCTTTTTCAACATTGTTTATCTGTTTTAATAACAGTAGAAGCAATCAGAGTTTAATCTACTTCATGTTGTGTTCCTGAATGATATTTGTCTTAATTTATCATTTGATTTGCAAAGTCTTCAAGTTATGAAATGTTATTTTTGTTTTATTTAAATGGTAGCTAAAAACTCTGTTATGCGAATTAGCACTGTGAATGAAAGAGGTTGTGTGTCAATCACAAGCTTATTTTGTTCTATAGTTTTAGTTTATAATTCCTTGAAGTTAACAAGTCTAGTTAAGGTTGGATGAACTATTGTTATTTTCTGTTTCAAAACTCTGACAGATCTTTTTATATTTCTTTAAAAACCCCTGTTAGCTCAGATTTTATTTCATGCTTGATCTTAGAACAATACAGAAGCTCAACACCAGCAGGCCCCTTGAATATTACTGTTGCATTGACCACTGAGTAACATCAGCACAGTTGAGACCCAACTACAAAGACCTTGGGAGCTAAGGCATCCATGTGTTGCCTTTCTCTTTTAGGAGAACCAAAATAGCAATATTTTTCTTGCACTCTTGTGGTGCCAAAACTGCCATCAATAGTAAGACCAATGGGTCGAAAGTAGCTTATTATCTTTTAAATCGAACCCTTTAGGGTAGAAATATTGTCTCAGATATAAACAATTGATATAAACGATGTATTCATTAAAATATTATATTTGTAAGGATTACCTTGAATACTATGTCTATTCATGTTATGTAAAATGTGAACTCAAGCAATGCCAAGTGGTCTAGGAAAGACTAGGGGTATTTTTTCTTATGTTTTGTTACACTCATGCTATTACCTTGGAAAATGAGGATGTTGATATTTCCATGTATTTGGTTAGAGAAGCTAAACCCTAGAATTGAAACAAGGAGGATATAGGAAATCTATAACTCTTATGTCGGTTATGACAATATATATAGATTGACAACGAAAGGTCAAGAAAACCATAGAGCAAGACATAAAATCTTTATAGTATATCTTAAGAGATTCTATGATAATGTTGACACTTGATTTAACGAATCAAAGATGTTGGGTACTGAATCTAGATAGTAAATGACAGGAAGTCATTAACCCTAGATATTGCAAGAATGCAATAAGGGACTTAAAAAGGTTAAAATAACTAAATCTTTACATTACATGTATATCCTAGATAAGGATTAGTTCTACGTCAGATTGGATAGAATGGTTTTCTTTACAGACTAGTTGTGTCTAGAGTACCAATAGAGTAATTAAAACTTTAGATTGTAATAGTTCTAAGATGAGTTAAAGGTGTGTGTCTAGATGGCATGACCAATCAGAATGATCGTACTTAGCTAGAAGGGATCTAGATTTGTATGGTCGATTGAGTTATGTAGGACACATCACTAGGATTCAGATGGCGAAACTTGACAACTCTTATATCTATACCCTTCGTGAAGGGCTGGGGTGCTACCAATTAGGTAGTGTGTGGGGGACCACTTGAGTCCACGGTTGGAGGAAAAGCACTAGGGTGATGCTCTCCCTCTATAGCAGAAGACTCACAGAGTCTTGTGAAGATCGACATCAACATTCCAAACACAGTGAACTCCATGTTATGGTTTATGACAATCAACCTATGAGGTAAAACTATTATTTATGCTAAGTATATCTTATGTGATATAAATGAATAGTGTAAGGAATTCTCTTGATTTTAGTTACAATTACATGTGAATTCAAGTTTGAATTTATCTAGAAAAGTTATACTTTATTCTTGTGCTTATACAAATGTTTTAATTAAAAAAATAAAAATTCTCTCTCATGTTTACGAAGTTTATTTACCTTCTAGTAAATTCTTGAGATTACTTGAGTATTAAGAAGAGGGTTGTTACAAATTTATTTTTCGAACATTACATTTGTTGACTGAGCATATTCCTAAACATCATATCTTGATATTGCTTATACAATTTACACTAGATAGTTTTGCAGCTCTCCACTTCCAATTTCCATTGTGGATAGATTACTCAAGTAGGAAACATATAGTCTAAGTCAGACTCATTTTCATACGTACACCTGCCTAGGTCTAGCAGAGCCTGAAGAGAAGAAGATTCAAATTCATCATTTGGCCTTGTACATTAGCTAAAAAATGTACCAAGAGCTTAGAAAACTCTTTTGGTTTCAAACCAGCATTTTTTAGACCTAACAGTTTGGCGACTCTACTGAGGAGTCAAATTTGAATCCAAGCCTTCATCATAGAGTCAATACCCTACATAAGACTCTGTTGGGAACAATAATTATATAATTTTCTCACTTCTATATAAGTGAGTGGCGACTTTGAAAGAATAAGTGCATTGGGACTAATAAGATACAATACACATCAGAAAGGATAAGCTCTAGAGGTTAAACAATGCAACTTGGTAGAAGGTCCCTGTATAAAGGAGGTCCTAGTGACAATAGTAAATGGACACATAAGAATAAGGGTAAGAAGGCATCTGATGAAATGTGCATGACAAATAAAGATAAAACATCAAAAGCACACTTTGAGACATATAATCGCTATGATACTTTGACAAATGAAAACAACTCAGTTGAAGAACCACACACACCTGAAGAAAAAAGGAATCCTTTTTATCAACCAGATCCTCAAAAAGAAGAAGAATTTAGGGCTGAAATTGAGGCTAAAAGAATTAGGAGATGACATGAATAAGATTAGGGAATAGAAGGGAATCAAAATGAGCCTAGTGGTAATGGAGCCCTTGAGGAAAATTATGGATTTATGACTCATGAATAATTAAATGCACAATTGAAGTATGAAAGACAAGAAATGGAAAGATCAAAAGTATAATATGAACAAAGGCTCCAAGTGATAAAAGAAATCCAAGATTTGAAACTACAAAAATCCTAATTTGATGCTCAAATAGCTAACCTTCCTAAATATGTACCACCTCACAAATAGGGGAATAATAATGCAAGACCCTCAAATCCACCAAAGGCACTTCAAAATCCATTTGGTAATCAATAAAAATCATCAAATCCTCCACCAAGAAATCCATCACAACACCTAAATGCTCAGCTACCCCATGACCAACAATATATCCCACCACCTCATGTGCCATGTACAATAATCCATTATACCAATATCAACATCCTCAAAACCCAACTCCACAACATTACACAACCATGATCAGACAATTTGACCTTGTAGGATTCCAAATATATCCTTACCCTATGGATAGCAGTTGGAGGGGTCTTGTCCCAGAATTTACAGAAAGTAGTGTAGTCACAACTAAAGAACACTTAAGTATTTTTAATGCCTTCATTCAAGATCTAGATATGCAATATGAGGATGTAAAAATGAGGTTATTTATGACGTCATTAACTGAAGAAGCTAGATATTGGTTTAATAGTTTACCAATAGCCTCTATTTCTTCTATTCAAGAGTTTCATGATCAGTTCCTTGAGCAATATGGGAATAAGTTTGCACCGTAGTTTGCATTGTATGAATTGGTTAGTATCTAGAAATATCAAAATGATTCAATTTATGATTTTAACCAAAGGTTCTCTAAATTGCTTAATAAGATACCTCCCAGATCTAAGTTAGTAGACCCTGCTACATTGAGCATTTATCTAAAATCCTTTTATCCAAAAATAGGGTATGAGCTTAGGAATAGATACTCGAGAAATCTAGCTGAAGCTCAAAAAATAGCATTGACTATTGAAAATAATAGGCGGGTTGATGGGATGATTAATAAAAGAGATAATCCTAGGGTTCCCCAAAATATTAATAACCCTCTAAATAGGCAAGAAAATGAATACAAAAATGAAAGGCCAAGGCTACATGACATGCCTTACAATACAAATTGGAAGGATCAAAAGCCTGTGATGGATAGGCCTAAGAGCAAAGACTCTTGATCCTTTAAAGAAGAGATGAGCATACATGGTGAACAATAATCCTTGGTGTCAAGTTTGTGACTTGCCGCATTCCCCTGATCATTGCATTGTCACTCAATCAGTACAAGAAGAGGAGATGCCAACAGAAAATGAAGAAAGAGATCATACAATTTATCTAACCTCCCAAACCCTCCAACCCATTGAGCATAAATACTCATCTTTAGAAGAAGTCTATAAGTATGATGTTGTTAACCAAAAATACAATATTTATATGGCAGAATAGTAAGTATTTATTTATTTTGAGGAAATAAATGATGAACAATACCCTTCTGGTGCACCACCTCAATGCAATATATGGAGATCGACTAAGGAACAGACAAAAATAAAATATTGGTTGAGGAACAAAATAGTAAACAAAGGTGAGGGTGTTCCAGGAGGGATATTTGTGAAAGATAAAACACAGGGAGCACCAAAGAAAACAAAAAATAAGCAACTTGATAAGAATGAACAAAGGCATGTTCATAAGGAGGAAAACAAGGAGTTTCATAAGGACAAGCAAAGGTATGATCAAACAAGTAAGAAGGAAAAGGAGGAAAGAAAAGGAGAGACATTGGATCAAAAGAAAATGATCAATGCAAAAGGTGCCTCTTTTGACTTCACAAAAGCTTTATCCCAAGTAAAAATGTCTGTCCCATTACTTGAAATGATGAAAATTAAAGAGTATAGGGATAGTGCTATTCAATTGATATCTAATCGGAATAATAAAAACACAAACTATGAGAATAAGGGAGACACTAAGATTAGTAATAAACAAGAAACGAAAAATATTCCAAAGGTTTGTGTAGGTGATGCATTGATAAATCCTCCAAAAGTTGATCCATTCTTTACTAAATTACTCATAAATAACAAACTGGTAAGGAATTGCATGATAGATTGGGGTGCTGCCATAAATATCATGCCAGTAGGGGTTATGAAACAACTTGGCATGTGGGTAGATACTAATGGTGGAAAATTCTACGCTATGGATAGTAGGCTTGTTCTAGTGATAGGGATCATGAAAGATGTAGAGGTGAAATTGTCAACTTATCCACAAGAAACTTATAATATTGACATAACCGTGATTGATACACCTCCTCATTTTGGAATGCTTTTGTCAAGACAATGGACTGCAGCAGTTAGAGGAAATATACAATTTGACATGTCCTATTCTACAGTACTAGTAAATGGTCAAGAGTTCAAGCTATATAGAGAACCATGGATGAATCAAATTGTAGACCATGTGGCTCAAGATCAATTAAATTTCTTTTGTGATGTAGATTTGGGGAGTTTCAGAATAGAACCATCCTAGCCTAAATTAGTGAATAATAATCTAATTGACAAACATGTTTCTAAAAATCAGCATGAAGTGTTGAAGATGTATTTTGATGGAGCATGTAGTGAAGAATGCAATGGAGCAGGGATAGTGTTTATCTCACCTGAAGGAACTACATTCAAATATTCATTTTTGCTAACATTTGAATGTACAAAAAATATAGTAGAGTATGAAGCCTTGCTAATTGGTTTGAATATGGTTGTCAAACATAAGATCAAATTGTTAACTATTCTGGGATATTCTGAATTAATTATTTCACAAGTCAGGTCAAAATATGCTATAGAAAACAAAAGGTTAAAATAGAAAACAAAACGTTAATTATTTCACCTTGGTCGGGTTATCTCAAGTTGAATTTAAAACAATGCCTACCATTCCTAACAATATATATAGTTGGCAAGTTTTTAATAATGATACTAATCTCATAAAGTTTCTCCATTGTATAGACAAGTATGAAGCTCAGGAGACTGATTTTAATGCCTTTGTGAAGGAAGTATATAGAAAACAAACTATGTTTGGAAAAGAAATTGTGCAGCTCAAAACTAAAAAACTTCCTAAAGAGCTTGTAGCACTGGAAAGAGTATTTGATGGAAATGATCGAGATCTCATGAAGTAGACACCAGTTAAAAAAGAAGATGTTGAATAAGTCAACCTAGGGACTGAATTAGCATCCAAAAAGGTATATATTGGAAAGCAAATAAGTCCAACAATCAGAAAAATGTTGATTGCATTGTTGAGGAAATAAAAGCATTTTTTTTCTTGGTCTTATGAGGATCTTAAGGACAACAAGGAAGACTTATTTCAACATGAGATTCCACTAAAACCAGATACAAAACCATTTAGGCAAAAACAAAAACCCATCAGCCCAACTTTGGAGCCTAAAATGCAAGAGGAATTGGAAAAACTCAGAAATGGAGGTATCATCAAGCCCATTAGACATTCAACATGGGTCTCAAACTTGGTCCCAGTAAGAAAGAAAAATGGGGATATTAGATTGTGTAGATTTCAGAAATTTAAATGTTGCCTCCCTCAAAGATAATTACCCTCTCCCAAATATGGAAGCCATATTAGATAGAGTAACTGGGTGTGAGTTGTTGTCAATGATGGATGGGTTTTCTAGCTACAATCAAGTCAAAGTTAAGGAGTCCAAACAATATAAAAAATATTTTACTACGCCCTGGGGAACATATGTCTATGTGAGAATTCCATTTGGTCTCACAAATGTAGGGGCAACTTTCCAAAGGGCCATGGATGTGGCATTTGCATATTTAATCAATGTTATAATGGTATTATACTAAGCTGACCTCACTGCTTATTCCAAAAGGGCATAAGACCATATAGAAAACTTGGAGAAAATATTCATCAGGGATTTGGAATATGGTATTAGTGTCAACCCTAAGAAATGTCACTTTGTTGTCACGGAGGGTAAGCTTTTGGGGAATATTATATCAAAAGAAGGGATTAAAATAGACCCTAAAAGAGTAGAAGCCATAGACAAAATCTCCATTCCCAAAATTGTCAAAGCTATTCAATCATTTTTTTGGAAAATCAACTTTGTTAGGAGGTTTATGTCAAATTTTTCTAAAATCATTAAGCCTATATCCAAAATGTTGAAGAAGGGAGGAAAAATAGACTGGACTGTAGAAGCCCTAGAAGCCTTTATATTCATAAAAAAAGCCATCAAAGAAGCCCCCATTCTCAAATCTCTTGATTTTACCAAACCTTTTCAAATATTATCTTTTTCCTCATTTCACACCATAGCAACTGTTATGTTACAAAAGAATGATGAAGGCCATGAGAAACCTATATCCTTCTTTAGCAACTCACTATAGGGGGGAAAATTAAAGTATGATATTATGGGGAAACAAGCTTATGCATTGGTCAAAGCAACAAAATATTTCAGACCATATCTAGTTGGATCCAAATTAATTGCATATGTACCACATGCAGTTGTGAGGGATATCTTGGTATAGATAGAGGTGATAGGGAAAATATGTAGATGGATCAATAAGATCCAAGAATTTGATATGGAATTTTAGATTACCAAGTTAGTAAGGGGACAAGGTCTAGCCAAACTAATGGTAGAAAAAAACATTGAAGCTAACCAAATTTGTAATGTAGAAAATGAGGATGGTGCAGTTGCAAGCATTAAACATACTATTTGGTATACAAACATAGTGCATTATCTCAAACACATGAATTTCCCTAAAGGATTGGATGATAATCAGAGGAGAACACTGAAATTACAACCATCTAAGTACGTATTCATAGAAGGTGATATGTTTTGGAAAAACATGGATGGAGTGTTATTGTATCTAGATGAATCATAGGAAAAACATGTCTTGAGGGAGATGCATGAAGGAGTGTGTGAAGGTCATCATTCTGCTAAAACAATAGCACATAAGATTCTTAGGGCAGGCTATTACTGGCCTAAGGTTTATAATGATTCCTTTTCATATGTAAGGAGGTGTGAAGCTTGCTAGAAATTCTAAGGAAAGATGAAATATCAAGGAGCCATACCACTTCGACCTTTACAAGTAGAAGCCCCTTTCCAACAATGGGGAATTTATTTTATTGGGGAAATACAATAAAAGTCAAGTAAGGGACATAAATGGATATTAGTAGCTACTAATTATTTCACTAAATGGGTAGAGGAAATCCCAACAAAACAAGCAACAAGTAAAGTGGTAATAAATTTCTTGATGGAGAATATCATTACCAAATTTGGTACACCAATAAGATTGATCAAAGATAATGGGATGTTTTTTAGGTATGATTAATTTAAGAGCTTCTATAACACATATGGTATTATTGTTTCTTATGTTGCCCCCTACCATCCACAAGAAAATGGTTAGGAAGAATCTAGTAATAAAAGTCTTTTGAAAATCATGAGAACGATGTTAGATGGAAATAAGAAGGCTTGGGACTCAAAGTTAAGAATATTTGTGTGGGTAGATAGAATTACTATGAAAAAGGTAATTGGAAAGTCTCCATTTGTGCTGGTGTATGGGACACAAGCCAGGATGTCGTTGCAAAACCTTTTACTAGTTTATAATTTCATCCTTCAAGAAGATTTAGACATTCCAAAACCTATGGAGGAGAGAATGGAGAAACTTGTTGAGCTTGATGAAATAAGGAGGATGCCTCAAAATAAAAATGTAAAGTTACAATCTCAAATGAAGTACCTTTTTGATAAGAAAGCCAAAAATAGAAAATTTGAGGTGAGTGATTTGGTGTTGATGTGGAATGCTAGATGTTAGGATAAGGGAAAGCATGGAAAATTTGAAGCCTTGTGGTTAGGTCCCTTTGTTATCGCTAGCAAGGGAGGAGAAGATTCTTATTATTTGAAAAACATGTTGGGTAAGGAGCAAGAATTGCCACTACATGGGAAATTTCTAAAGCATTTATTTTCTTGAGGAATACCAGAGGATTAAGGATTTCCAATGCATGGAAAATTCTTAACAGGCCTCTTAAACTAATCTCTTTCCATGCACAGTAGTTTAGGAAATCCAAAAGGGACTAGGACTTGCTAGTACATGGAAAATCCTAGATTTTCATCATTTAAAAAAAAAATTCTTTCCATGTACAGTAGTGTAGGATCATTTCCATCTCCATTATTTTCACCTCCATATCCTTCTTCATTCCATCATCACCACCTTTCATTTTTCATATCTTCTGAAATCTTGGTCAGCACTCAAAGATATTCTAGATTCTTGCAGTGATTGGAAAATCACTCATTCCCAACTGGAGCTAATGTTGGAATTGGAATTTTCATAAAAAATTATAAGGATTTTATCAATTGAAATCCAAAATTCATAATATCATTTTCATAAAAAATCATATTATTGCCATCCACGAAGCCCAATTTTCCTTTTACCGCTATACTGCTACCTCATTGGCTACCCTACATAACCCTAACCTCATACCTCTTTACCACAACCCCTTGCAAAATAGCTCACAGTATCATAGTAAAGGAAGCTAACACTATACTCTATCACCTTTACCCTTTACCACTATACAATGAAGGGTTAGAACATAGCCCACAGTAGAGTGGTATAATGAAGAATAGTGATAAAAGGAGACCGTTATATCACAAAGGGTTAGAACAAGACCCGTGGTAGAGTGGTATACTTGGGAGTGATAACAAGAGGGGACAGCACTATAACGTAGAGGGTCAAAACATAGCTCGTGGTAAAGCGGTATATGAAGGACGAGTACTGGGATGGTACCGTGGTACTGCAGGAAGGAGAAAGGTACCTCACAGTAGAGCAGTATAGTAATATATGAACTAAGGACACACTACACTACCGCAAGGAAGATAAAGGTGATGTCCAGTAGAGTGATATATTAAAGAAGAATAACAAAGTATACCACGGTACCGCAGGGGAGTGAAAAGTGATGCGGGGTAACATTGTAAAGCAACTGTTAAAACATTTAAAGCATGCCAATCACATCAGTCAACTTTGAAATATGAAATTGAGCTTGATAAAAAAAGATTTGAATGATGTGAATTTATGATTCAAGAGTTAATGTGTCTTGTTGTAGAGATACATGAAGTAGATTGAGATTTCTCGTTCATAACAACAGCAACCAAGTGCAGATAAGCTCAAGGTGCGAGAGTGGAGGGAATACTCCAAGGCAAACTATATCTCTAGGTAAGCTCTATTCTTCACTCTTTGAATTTAACAATGGCACCAAAGAAAGCAAAAGTAGGAGCTAGAAAAAATGAAGCCAAATCTAGTAAACCCTCTTTATAATCACCATTTCTTGCTTTATTGCCTGGTTCGGTAGATAAGGGCCCAAAAAAGGTCTTCAGATATTTAGCTCAAGGATGTAGGGACCCTATTATTCTTCAATCGGGTTGGAATTTGTAATGGTACTTCTATAGAAAAAGAAATGATAAGGTCTCGACATCAAACCCGTGGACCCTTGAATTGGCCAAATTAATTATTCTTAACATTTTCATTGACATTGAGTTGATTAAAGCCCTGGCCAATAGATACCATGCCCCAAAAAAAATTGTCAGGCTTCCAAATGGTGGATGTTTAGTTGATGTCTCAAGGGAGGCCATTATTAAATGCATTAACCTAAACAAACAAGCATTACAGAGGAGAATTTGGGGAAACTGGAACAATAATACAATTGGCTAAGGAGAACCTATAGAAGTGATGATCTCCCCCTGCATATGAAGAGGGGTGATAATAATAGGATACTTCACATACCCTCCTCAAAAGTAGATCCTGTTCCAGTGTCAGACTTTCAGGTTTACTTCAAGAACACCTATCATGCATTGTGTCGAGTTCTTGGGATAGATGTAGAGGATAATATTTCAGTAGGATTGATGAGGATGGCTATGATCATTCAACATACATGTCAAATGTGGAATTTGATTTTGTATTTGTGATTGAAGAGAAAATACATGAGGGTTTGTTGCAGGTCAAAGATGTTAAGGCTCCCATGATGGCCTTTAGAAAATATTATTTGCTATGTCATTTTGTATTTGCATAAAATTGGTCATGTCTAATTAATCCTGGCATTTAAATTAAATATTTATTATTTTATTTATCTCTCTAAAAGTCCTCTACATATGATTAAATTTAATTAATTTAATTTTATTGTTCATTCACTTTATTCTTCTGCCATGATTAAATAAATCAAATTTATTTAATTATTTCACATTCATATGTCTGCTTGATTAATTAAATAAATATTTTTTATTTATTATAATTAATTATCACTTTTTGAATTTAATTAAGTCTTTTGATTTAATTAAATTTAAATATTTCTTTTCGCCTATTCAAATCTTCTAATTAATTAAATATTTTATTAAATTAATTTCATTTACATGTTATTTACTAAAATTTAATTAAATATATTTATTTAGTTAAATATCCTTCATATATTTTCAAATCATAATTAATTTTTTTATTTAATTATGAAATATTCCATTTTCTTCAAATCTTAATTAAATATTTTATTTAATTAAGAAAATCTTCCATGTCACCAATAAATGAATAATGAATTTCATTAGTTATCTTCAAAATCTTTCCAAAATCTCACAAAAAGATGATTTTTACAATTCATATTTATCATCTCATCTTATCTCTTCCCTGAAAAAGGAAACAAATCTTGCTTTCTGGTTTTCTTCTATTTTCCTCTCTAGTTTTATCCATCTTCAATCGTTCAATCTGCCAGGAATTTTCACAATCATTGATCACATCAGCCAATTAGAATATTTTG
This sequence comes from Sequoia sempervirens, assembly GCA_007258455.2. Lineage (NCBI taxonomy): Eukaryota > Viridiplantae > Streptophyta > Pinopsida > Cupressales > Cupressaceae > Sequoia > Sequoia sempervirens. Next base: position 80,223,156 of record VDFB02179234.1, read on the forward strand.
AAATATCTATAAATACCCTTGCGAACCCAAGCATTGGTTACAATGCACACACTTAGATATAGGCATTCAGGCGATTAGCATTTTAGCATTGTTAGATCGTCAACTTTAGCATTAATACCATTTCTTAGTTCTAGTTTTTTCTAATAGTAATCATAGCATGTTAAGCATATCTTAGCATAGCATGCATTCATCTTTAATCTTGTTCTCGAGGAAAACTGTTTGTTGAGCCTAGCACACAAGATCTAAGAGCAAGCTGGAATCAACAAAAACACTGGAGATAGAGGACAATGGAACTTCTTTGAAGCATAAATGGAGTTTGCATTTCTTTCCTTTATTTTATGCTTTGATTTAAAGTTTCATTGGTGTGTTTGATTTGTTGTTTTAAATCCACATTTGTTTATTTCATACACTTAAAAATTGATCACACATTTCTGGCACCTACCGTGGGGCCCTTGCCCCATTTTTGACATTTACTTGCAGGTTTTTTGATAGGATTTCATGTTCTAGAATTTGGATTTTTGAAAAATTCCACGTTTTAATGCATACGTGGCTTTTTTTAGTGCATCTAGGATTTCTAACAATGGTTTTTCAATTTTTTCAACGCATCCAGGAACTGTTTCGGTGCATATAGGGAACAAAACGACACTTATAAGGAAAAGAATGGTGCATACACTCAGCTCACTTTATTAAATTTTGTAAAAAAAATGCATTTCTTTTAGTGCATTTAGGATTTCTTTTGGCACATTTAAGGTTTTATGTAGCGCATTTACTATCTCTTTTAGCGCATTGACTATTTATTTTATAGCTTTTGTTTGATTTTTTAGCGTATATAGGGTGTAATTAAACAAATCTTTGAGTCTGATGCCTTCCACAGACAGATATTTTTCTGGCATAAAAAGAACCAATCTAGGATAGTCACATTTGTTTTTAAAAAGAAGCAACCCTAGGGTAGACATGGATTAAAATGAAGCAATCTAGGGTAGTCACCACACATGGATTTTTGCAGTTAAAATGAATCCCATGCTTGTTGTGAAGCTACATCTTCGCATAGATTAAATCATTGTCAATTGGGCTCTAAAAAGAACATTGTTTGCTTTGTTTGTGGCAATAGGTCTATGCTCCCCCCTTAACTAGGTGATCAGAATACCAGACTTGCCTTTTCAATTTCTACAATTTTAATGCTTTATTACATCCTGTAGAGGGCTGCTCTTGTGGGAAAAAGTACTCACCCAAGAGGAATGACCCAAGTGGGTTCAAGCAAAAGCTAGGCTATTCCACCCCATTATAAAATTTAAAGCAAATCTAGGGAAACCCACATTTGTCGGTAGTGTGCAAGATAACCATCCCCAAATCCTTTGTTCTAAAGGTTGGGAGGTCTCCTGAGGGAGTTTATTATTGCTGCACCAAACAGAAACCCTTATACTATGAACCTAGTGTAGCAGCCAACTGTGTCAGTTTTCGAACATCCTAATAATCACAGTGCAAGGGGAGGGAAGAATCTACCCCCATGACACTCACCATATAACTGCTAAGGACCATTTGCTTAGGGGATCTTCTATCCACTTCCGTCACTTTGAGTACATGCCTAGAAAAGACAAAAACACGGGTGCCACTTCAGGGGTGACACGACTATGTGAGTCAACACAGTTCTAAGATGTGGGTTGTGGTTATTATGATGACCTACTTGAGTACTAAGAGTGAGTCTACCTGAATTGTCTGTTATGTGTGAAACTTGTGAAAACACTTTTTGAAAAAAAAAATTGAACATACACTTGATGTTTAGTATAGGACCTAAAAACAATTGTTTTCAGAGTGTTTGTTGTGTTTTCAATCACATTAACTTAGATAAAAGATCATCCAAGATGAACATGCAAAAATTCAGCTTAAATTGTTAAAAAATTGTTTGAAAAACTACTTTGGAAAATGGTTTTAGCGCATCTAGGGGATATCTTAGTGTGTATAGGGTCTATTCTAGCGCATTCACTAGTTAGTTCAACACATTTAGAGCCTATTTTAGTGCATCGACAGAGTATTCCGTGAACAATTTTGGTCACTGTCGAAGCATTTTTTTTGTAGTGCATATAGGACACAGAGTAGTGCATCTAAGGTCTATTGTAGCGCATTTGACTATTTCTCTAGCGCATATGCCCATTTCTGCAGTGCATACAGGGTACAGAGTAGCGCATCTGTCACTTTTCAGGATTATTACTTTTGACAGATCTGAGTTTTTAATAGCTTTGGTCCAGTAGCCTTTTGACATTTCTCTCATGCTTAGAGAGTGGAAATCAACCAAATTTGTCAAGAAATTGATTGTCAATAGGATCAAGAAACCCAAGAAACATTTAGGTTACAAGAAAACCTTGCAACGTAGAAAGTTTTTGTATAAAAGTCGAAACGTCTTGCTCCATTACTGTTAGTTCATCCATAGATACCAAGATTTTTCTAGGGGATTTACTAACGAATACGTTGTAGAACCTTTATATTCAGGAGCCTATTTTCAGAGAAGATCTCTATCACAACGACACAATCACAATCAACCTTTCAACTTCGATTATCTACCACAACCTTCTATTGAATATCCAACACATCCCAGTCAAATCCTTCAGTGAGTTTAATTAGGCTATTTGATATACTTCAAAAACACGGATCAAATCTTAAAAGTGGATCAAAAAAATTTATGATTATTGATTCAACTTCCCTAACAGGATTCTGATATCCTTTATCATTGGAAGCCACAATCAAGAATTAGGAACGTCTTTTGATCATATCATAAGATTTTCATCTTATCAGATCAAAACATCATCCTATTTACACTTATCAAAATCGTGATCTAAGTCTAGAAGAAAATTTCAAAATCATATGCCTATTTTTACAAGATCTCAATACAATAAGCTGAGAGAGGATATTCAACAAGAAGAACATACCCGAAGAACTCAACAAGAAGGTGAGAGTAGCAACCCACTTTATAGTGTGAGTTGAAATCCCCTCTTTAACGACATGGATGAAAGAGAAAATAATTTGTTCCCTTCCAACAGAGACATGAACAGAACTCCTGTAGATAGTGATGATGAACGAGATGAAGAACATCACCTTAGAGAGGCTGAGCAAGATCCCAAATTTCACAAAACCTTAGAAAATATCTTAGAGAGAAACAAAGAGAAATATTTCTTGTATTTGGCTAACAAAGGAGCTAAATTGCCTCATGATTTTGATACTGAAAACTTAAAGAAAAGCCTTGATGACACACCCTTGTCTGATATTAGTGCATTGTCTCAACAGGTTAAGGCACTTCAAGGACAAATTAAAGACCTACGAGGGGGAACCACAATGAAGACATATGCTCTTGATGACATTGGTCCTTATCCTTTTGACCGACGTCTCAACATGATTCCATTTCCCAAACATTGTGAAATCCCAAAGTTTGATCATTATAATGGGAAATCGAATCCAATCGATCATATCAAAGACTTCCAAAATATGACTTTAGAGTTTTCTCATGAGGACACATACTTGATGTGTTTATTTCTTAGGAGTCTTGGAGGCCAATCTATGGAATGGCTATTGAAAATCACACTGCCTGTCAAGACATTTGAGGAATTGATTAACGAATTCATATCACAATATTCCTACAATATACAACACCAAATAACCATGATTGATCTCTGCAAGGCTAAATAGAAACCTGGTGAACCATTTATTACATTTCTTTAGAGATGGAGAAGATTATTCGCTAGATATCTGCATCATGTTCCTGAAAAGGAAAAGATCACCACTTTCATAAAAATCCTAGATCAAGAGATGAGCTATCATCTTAATCTTCATTGTCCTCCCTCTTTTCAAAAATTGATTGAAAATTCCATCACCATTGAAAGTGCCTTGGTCCAAAGAGGGATAATAAAACTTGATAAGGACAATCCTAGCTCGTCAAATCACCACAATGATAAATCTAAGTTTTCAACTTTCAACAAAAATGTGGTGAATGATGGTATTGTAGATGCAAATCATGTCTCGACCAAGCCATTTGTTCTTGGTGCTTCAAGTTCTCCTTGCAACAATAATTATAACAATGTCAACTTGGTCACAAATCAGGGGAACAATCCTCCTCCCCCGAGGAATAACGTGAATCAAACTTCTACTCCCAATCAAGGGAATGTCAACAATAAAGGTTACAATGGAAATGATAACAACATCAATGCCTTAGAAAATGCCTCGAACACAAATCCACAATGATCTTCATTCTTCTCTAGCAGAAGAAATTTTACTCCATTGGGTCAATCCTTAGAATCTGCATTCAAAGAATTGATGGATAAAAATGTTCTTACTTTGCCACCTCAATGCAACTTTGAACCCAGTGTGAAGCCCCCATCATGGATTGATGCATACTATTGTGATTATCATCAGTGCAAGGGCCATCATACGAATAATTGTCAAGCCCTAAAAAATAAAGTCCAAGACTTAATCGAAAATGGCACCATCACAATAGAAGGACACCAACAATCAAACGAAGACCACCAAGAATTTCGCAACCCTTTTCCCAACTATCAAAAGGGTGATTCTTCTGGAAAAAGTGTGAATCATATCAATGATCATATAATCAATCATATCTACACTGATGACGAGCGGGTCAATGTTATAAAAGTTAAGGAAAAGATTGAATATAGAAAAGTTAACGCAACAATAAGGGCACAAGCTAAAGTTGTCTTAAAGGGTGCTTCTTCAAAATCTAATGTGCCTCTACCTCAACATCAATATGACTTAGTCAATCAACTTTGAAAAATTCCTACTCAGATTTCTATCTTAGAACTCCTGAAGATTTCCCCAACACATAAGGAAATTCTAGAAAAGGCCCTCCTTGAAACAACTGTATCCATCGATCTGGATGTGGACCGATTTTAAACCATGGTGGGACACTTGTCCTCACCCACATGCCTCTCATTCTCTGAAAAAGATGGTGTTTCCATGACACATCCACATAATTCATCACTATACTTAGAATTCATGATCCACAAGTTTCATGTCAGACGCGTCCTAATAGATGGAGGTGCTGGTTTGAACATATGTACCATGAAGTTAGTTCAAGATTTAAGATTTTCTGAGGACTCCATTGATCCCAGAAGAAAAAATAATATTAAAGCCTATGATGATGAGGAAGGAGCATACAAGGATTTAATCATGCTTCCAATCAGAGTGGGACCTATTATCAAGAATACTTTCTGTCAAGTGTTAGACCATGATCTTGCATACAACATCTTGTTGGGTCATCCTTGGATCCTTGAAATGCAAGTTGTCCCATCCACATATCATCAATGTCTTAATTTTCCTTATGACGGACATGAGATCACAATACCAGCTGATAATTCAAACAGTTAGACTTGTGCCAACATCAAAGCTAGTCAAGATACTTTGGTTCCCAACAATCGAGAAGCTCCTATTAGTACTTCTCTCAAAGTTGATACACAAATCAGTCAGTTAACCAAAAGCTTTGACAAGCAACTATGGTTCAAGGACAATAGATTAGGGGAGTACTCTCTCTATCTTGCTAATCTACCTATATCGCCTCGGTCACATGGACAACCTTCTATTGCACAACAACAAATATCTGTAGCATCAACCTCAACGCAACCACCAACAAAGCCAAATACTAAGTTTAATGGATGATTTATCAAAGAAAAATTCCCCATGGAAGATTCTGAGGATAGAGAAGTTCTAAGTTGGCTCTATAAAGATGAAGATGAAATAGTTCTTAATGTCAAACTACCTACTGATCAATATGGTAAAGGATATTCAATCATGCAAAAGATGGGCTATGATGGTAATAGTCCTATTGGAAAAAGAAAAGGATTAGTTGGGCCTATTCACCTTCCAGGACTTGATGTAAAAGATAAAACATGACTGGGCTATGATACGAACTCAAAAGAAATAGCATCCAAGCAATTGCATGATACTGTCCTCACATTGCAAGAAGGGTCTGATATAAGGGAAGCCTGTTTGACAACAATTCATAATTTCATGGATAATAACTCTGACACAGATTCTGGTGAATACAAATGGGACACCATCTACAATGATGAGTTATGGAGGGGAAAAAAGGTTTATTTGGTACACAAGTACACCCCAACTCTAATCGAAGGTGAAGGGTCAGGGTTCCAACCACAAGAATCTGAACTACAAGGTGACTATGATTCTAGTGATACCAAGTCAGATTTAATCGAACAAGACTATCGTGATAACAATACCATCTTTGATCTACCTCATACCTCAAATCCTATAGACAACTTCGTTATGACCATAACCATAGCCGATTTCATGCAACCCGATGATCCATTACCTTTGATCCATCCTGATCTCATTAATTGGGATCTATCTAAACCTATTGATATACCTATGTTTTCAAGCAATGAATCTATCATGAACTTCCTTTCCACAGATGATTTTTGGCATAGAGTATTTAATCAAGAGAGTGTCAAGTCTCCTAGCTGCAAAAATAAAAGTCAAAAAGAAAGATCTAATGGTGAAAACCAGAATCTGGTAGTGTTAGATCAAACAAAAGATAAAACAAAGAGAATATCAGATGGTGAAAACCTTTTTAAGGCACCAGATGATGGGATACTTGACACTCTCCTGGAGCACTATCATGAGTGATCACCTATCTTGATTAAGCCTACAAAAGAGGTAAATCTTGAAACTATAGAAAAACCAAGGATTCTATAGTTAGCTGCATGAATGACAGATAAATAAGTACCTCAGTTCATGGAATTTCTCAGAGAAAATCAAGTCAACTTTTCCTAGTCTTATGTAGACATGTAAGGTCTTGATCCTGATCTTATAATGCATCACTTGTCCATCAAACTAGGAGTTAAGCCTATGAAGCAAAAACTCATAAAGATGCACCCTCATGTCACATTACTAGTTAAAGAAGAGCTCAGAAAACTCCTTGATATGGGATTTATAAGATCGATCGACTATGCAAAATGGATCTCCAATATTGTTCCAATGTCCAAGCCCGACAAAAGTGTTAGAGTGTGCAGATATTTCATAGATCTTAATAAAGCATGTCCTAAGGATGACTTCCCACTTCCAAGCATCGATACTATAGTGGATCTGATAGCTGGCCATGCCATGTATTCACTAATGGATGGTTTTTCTGGTTACAACCAAATCAAGATTGCACCTAAAGACCAAGACAAAACAACATTTACATGTCCATGGGGGACTTACTGTTGGAATCTCATGCCTTTTCGTCTAAAGAACATTGGGGCTACTTACCAAAGAGCTATGACTACAATTTTTCATGACATGATGCACACATTCATGGAAGATTATGTAGATGACATATTGGAAAAGTCATACACAAGAGAAGGACATCTCAAAGTGTTATCCAAAATATTTGGAAGGTTGGAAAAGTTCAAAGTTTTCCTCAACCCCAAGAAATGTGTTTTTGGGGTCACATATAAAAAAATCTTGGGATACATAGTATGAACAAAAGGAATTGAAGTATATCCTGCCAAGGTGCAAGTAATCATGGAAATTCCTCCGCTAAGGAATATCGGTTAGTTGAGGTCATTACAAGGACAACTTCAATCTATACGAAGGTTCATCACACAACTAGAAGATAAGAGTCTACCTTTCACACATCTACTGCATAAGAATGTTCCTTTCAAAAATGGGATGATAATTGTGAAATGGCATTTCAATAGATCAAGAAGTAATTAATGAACCCACCAGTTCTAGTACCGCCAAATTTGGACAAACCTCTAATCTTATATATTGCCGCAACAGAGACATCTTTGGGGGCATTATTAGAACAAGAGGTTTCTACAGGAAAGGAACATGCAATTTATTACATCAGCCAAATGCTAATAGGTCATGAACTCAACTACACTTTCATTGAGAAAGCTTGTCTAGTAGTAGTCTTTGCCTCACAGAAGTTCTGACACTACATGTTAACTCATAGAATCAATCTTGTTGCAAATATTGATCCACTCAAGTATTTGCTAAGATGGGCTACATTGACAGGAAGGCTAGAAAAATGGGTTATGATCCTGAGTGAGTTTGACATCCATTATGTTGATCACAAAGCTTAATAACAAAGCAACTGACACCATGGCCATGATTGCATCATTGCTATAACTCCTAGAAAATTAGGCTCGCTATGAATTTCTGGTGGAATAATCATTTACACCTGCTTATGACACACCTAAAAGCCAAATCATCTACCACTTAGTAAGATCTGATTCACCTTGGTATGACAAGATCTATGCCTACCTAAAAGATGACATCTTACCACTTGACTTATCTCGTAACCAAAAGTGCAACTTTATTCACCAATCCTCTCGCTATACTCTTATCACTGACACCCTCTACTGCCGCGGTCTTGATGGTACTTTACTTTGATGTCTTGAACGTGATGATTTTGACAAGGCTTTACAAGAAGTTCATGGTGGAATTTGTGGTACTCATTCAAGTGGATTGACCTTATCCAAGAAAGTGATTAGAATGGGTTACTATTGGCTGACTATGGAGAGGGAATCATTTACTTTCATGAAAAAGTGTTGTAAATGTCAAATTTCTAGAAATCTCATTCATGCTCTTGCACAAGAACTTCAACTGTTCACACCAACTTGTCCATTCTCTCAGTGGGGATTAGATCTAGTTGGAAAGATTCATCCCTCATCATTGAACAAACACAAGTTTATCATCACAACAACAGAGTAGTTTACCAAGTGGATTGAGGTAGTACCTCACTAAGGCTACTAGCAAAAAAATCTCGTTGTTCATACTCAACTATCTCATTTGTCGGTATGGCATTCCCAACTCCATTATCACAGATAATGGATGACCATTCAAGAATCAGGATGTTGATGAACTTTGTGAGAGATTCCATATCCAACACAGATATTCAATACCTTATTATCCACAAGGGAATGGCCAAGCAGAGGCCTCGAACAAAACAATACTGAAAATATTAAAAAATACTGTGAATGATGCAGGGAAAGATTGGAATGTTCAACTCAATCCCACATTATGGTCCTATAGAACTAGCATCATAACACTAATAGGAGCAACACCGTATGCTCTTTTCTATGGAGTAAAAGCCATTTTTCAACTAGAGGTTGAAATTCCATCACTAAGGGTATCATTGAAGGGTCTCACAACAGATGATGACTATCAAGTTCCTGACTGCAAGAGCTAGAACTCCTTGATGAGAAGAGACAACGAGCATCTGATCATTTAAAAGAATATCAATAGATGATGTCTCACAACTATAATCACAAAGTCAAGCCACGTACCTTTCAGGTTGGTGATCTTGTTTTGAAGGAGAACCCACATAACTAGCAAGACAAAGAGAAGAAAGGTAAGTTCAAACCAAATTGGTTGGGTCCTTACGTGGTCATAGCAGTATACGGTTCAGGAGCATACAAGTTGTCAATGCCAGAAGGGGACCTATTTGACAAACCCATCAACAACATGCACCTAAAAAAGTATTATGTCTGAAGCAGTTATCCTCATCCATAAAAGTCCTGAAGAAATCCAAAAAAATTAGAAAAAGTCCTAAAAAAATCACAAAAAAATTAGAAAAAGTCCTTTAAAAATCACAAAAACAACAGAAAAAGTCCTAAAAAAATCACAAAAACAATAGAAAAAGTCCTGAAAAATACAAAAACAGCAGAAAAAGTCGAAAAAAAAATAAAAATTGGAAAAACATCATCATAGGGTGAAAACCTCGTACCAAGCAGTCTATTGACAAGAAAAATACAAAAAAATCAAAAATCAGAAAAATGCAATAAAAACAAATAGTGAAAATCTGGCAAATAGATGCTATTTGTAGCTCTCCATCTATCAGCTCATGTTTTACACTTAGCTTCTCAACCTTCATTTCATTCATCATCCTAGGGTCATAATAGCATCATTTTGCCATCATTTTCCTAGAGCGATAATGTCTTACCATGGCTTGATCATTGTACATATTCATTTTAGCAAGTTGTACCAATACTGGGGGCAAATGTTGACATACTAGGGATAATCAACTTTCAATTTTTTCTAAAATAGCTAGACAATGATGTAACATCCGATCATGTGAACAAATAATCAAATCACATGAACAACTACCCAATCATTGATCCATATCACAGTTTTCAACAAATTTCATATCATGACTCATATCAAGATGATCGAAAATCTGAATAATGTTTGGAATAGCAGTATTATATTCTGAACAATGGTTGTTTGATTTTCACTATCATTCCTCTAGAGCACACTCAATGATGTATTGAACTAGAGTGGCAAGGAAAGGGAATGATTTTTCTTTGTTTGTTGTCTTGAGATTGACTATCAATCTGGTGCAAATATGTCGCGAGACATGATTTTCAAAGCATATCATTAATGACAGTTCCAAATTTACATCAGAAAGTGGTTAATCTTTGTTTTTTTATGCAAGAAATGCTTAGGTCATCTTGGTTCAATTATACCTTGATGCTTGTGTTCACTTGCTATATCAAAAATCATGAAAGGTGTACTTAGGTCATCATTGGTGCTAATTTCCCCTTTGATGCTTGTACATACTTCCAATATTTTAAAACGCTCTATGATGATTCAGGAAAGCTAACAAAAGGCTCAACAAATGGTTGGTTTCATTTCATTTAGATCATTGTACATAACTGCATATTGGACTTGCATCAGAGTTTTAAAAGGCTAACCAATAACATCAACGGTTGCCATGTCTCTTTTGACTAGTTGTGGAGGACATTCAGACATTTATCATCTTTCATTTCATCATCATTTCATTACATTTATCATTATCATCATTTTATCATATCATTTTCATCATTTCATCATTTCTCATTATTTTCTCATTTCATCATCATTTCAAATTCATTATCATTTCATTTTATCATTTGCATTTATCTTATCATATTCACTTATCATATCATTATCATTTTCATTTATCATTTCAACATTATTTCATATTCATTTTCATCATCATTATCTTATCATTTCATATCATTTCATTTATCATTGCATTTCATTTTCATTTATCATTTCATATCATTTCCTATCATTTCAGATCATTTCATTTCATTTATAATTATCATTTAATCTCATTTTCATTATCATTTCATTACATTTATCATTATCATTTCATTTTATCATTATTTTATCATATCATTTTCATTTATCATCTTATCATTTTCACTTATCATATCATTAGCATTTTCATTTATCATTTCAACATTATTTCATATTCATTTTCATTTATCATTACATTTCATTTTCACTTATCGTATCTTTATCATTTTATCATTTTCACTTACCATTTCATATCATTATCATTTATCCTTTATCATTTCATATCATTTTCATAGTTCATCATTATCATTTCATCTCATTATCATTATTATTTTATCATCATGCCATTACATTTCATTACATCATACATTTCATCCCATTATTGCACTCATGTATCATTTTCCTATCATTTCTCTATCATGAAATTTTTCCAATAAACATTCAACTCATTTCACATATCATTTATTTTTCTAAATCATATACATACTACAAATCCATGATGCATCTCATAAACACAACATCCATTTTCCATCCCATCATCATTATTTCTTGCATTTGAAAAATCCAAAAACAAACATTCCATGCATACATTACATTTCCACATCATTTTTCATAAACATATCATATATCTTCGTACACACTCTCATAATCAAACATCTTGGGTCATCCAGTTGCATGAAATCATTAGTACACATCACAAATCGTCATCATAGCATGAATCATCCTACATATCATGTTAGTCATCAAATCAATAAAAAGCATATCAAAATCCATACTACATCATGCCAAAATACATGCATATCACCTCATCACATCACATCAAAAATACACATCATCAAAACTCATCACCACTGCATATCATTGCTCATCCAAAATACATACAAATGTCTAATGTCCAATGAAACTAAAAAGTATAGAGAGATACATGAGATATGATCAAAAACAAATGTACATGCTCCAAAAATGATATACATCAATAATATTGCATCAATAAATCAAGGCTGGCTAGTAGAGCCCCTTGATGGAGCTGGTCTAGAGGATGGTGGCTTGCCACTACCCCCTACATCAAGATCCTATCATGGCCCTGTGACCCCTTTGTTGTGTGTCATAGTCCACAATTTGTTCCTGGATCTACTATGGGATCGAGGGTAAGGCTCTTTGCAGTCGGGAGGGCACAACTCCTTGTATCTAATACGATAATGCTCAGCCTCCTTGGCAATCTATCATTTCTGGAAGTCCACCACCTCTTGCACCTCCTACCCTAGGATTTTTGTGCGGTCCCAACACACCTCGACTGTGCAAAGGTCAATCTAAATCTCTCTATCTATCAATAACTCATATCATGCGATTTTTTTTATCAATGCCTCATATCATGCAATCACAACCCATATCTATCTATCAGTGACCCATATCAGTGCATCATATCAGTGAACCATATCAAATTCTCTATCTAAGTGACTCATATCATGAAATCAATGTAAAATATATCTATCAGAATATCAAATCAATCTACTCTAGAACATCATTTACTATTTGTCTTTCTTTTTCAGGAAAGAAAATTTATCAACAATCAAATCATCATCCTATTTGTACTTCAGTCATGAATGAAAATATGTTTTCAATCACATCATCTACTATTTGTTTTCTATCATAGAAAGAAAATTTATGAGAAGACATGTCAATCATCTACTCTTTGTTTTCTAAAAGAAAAGTTATCAGCAAATCACAATGCAATCAATCATTCTACTCTTTGGAAACAAAGTTATCAACTATCTACTCTTTGCTTTCTACTTTGGGAAACAAAGTTATCAATTCATCATTTATCAGCTTTGCTAATCCATATCAACATGATGACAAAGAAAATTTATCTATCTATTGACCAAAGAAGTGAGAACACATCATCATTTTCCTCAACCAATGCATTCTGCCTAAATTTTCCTAGATGCACTAATTTGTGGCCTAAAAGCGCTAAAACCCTAAATGTGTTGAAGTTTCCCCTAGATGTGCTAAAACCCCAGATGCGCCATTTTGTGCCCTGAAAGTGCTAAATCAATTCCTTTAGTTGCTATTTCCCTATATGTGCTAAATCCCTAATCGAATGGACCATTTCATCTACTCAATGCACGAAAACCCTAAAAGTGCTATTATGTTTCCTATATGCGCTAATGTACCAAATTTGCTACGGGAATCCTATATGTGCTATTTCACCTATCGAATGTGCTAATCTATCTAAACCCTAAAAGTGCTAAATTATGCCCTAGATGCGCTAAAGGAAACCTCGTAAGCGCTATTTTATTTTCTAAATGCGCTAAAACGAACTGTGACAATCTAAATTCGCACCAAAATGCATCCAAAATTGACTGAAAAGGAAAATTTTCAAAGCCAAAAGGATCGAATCGACTCATCGGTGGTCCATATGCAGGTGGTCTCTAATATTGGCGGGCCCGCTCGAATCTATGTCTGTGATAAGGAATCTCCATCTCACTAAGGGGTGAAACCACAATAGTGGTTTACAATTGAGAAGAGGAAGGAAAATCAACTTTTTAAAAATTTCAATAGGAAGGATGGTTCGGCCGAACCTGTGGTTCAGACGAACCACTTAAAGGTCAACGGAGAAATAGTATTTTAAATAGGTTTGGTCGAACCCATGTTTGACCGAACCCTGTTGAATTAGGGCACATTTATAAATCAAACCCTATCACTATCAAACAAAAAGAAGGTGAACTATCAAACTTGGAGCTTGTGTGTGGCGAACAACTAACATGATTGATAGGAAACGGTGAAAACTTGCAACGGGACTACCATTTCAACTTGAAATATCAACTTCTTCAACTTGAAATATCGACTTGGACATCCATTAGTAGGTTGGCATTCTTTCACAGTGATTTAAAATTCCATTTGTTTGTAAATTTGTAAACTCCAATGGATTCCATGAGGCCAAATTTTTTTGGTGAAATGAAAACAAATTGAATGAAAAGAAAATTCCAAACAAAATTTTCATTTAAAACTTGAAGGCACATTATGAGAACAAAATTTATTGTTTATAATGAATATACCCTATTTGAAGCTCTCATTTTGGATCACAGCTGTCAATTGCATTTGCTTGAAAGTTTCTAAAACCTTTTAAAAACAATACCCATTATTTAAAATTTGGATTTACAACTACCAATTGTATTTGCTTGAAAGTTTCTAAAGCCTTTTAAACAAACTCAGTTTTCAACCAAATTTGGATCTACAGTTGCTAATTGCATTTGCTTGAAAGTTTCTAAAGCCTTTTAAACAAACTCATTTTGTAAAATTGGGCTTTACAACTTCGAATTGCATTTTCTTGAAGGTTTTTAATATTCATTTGGCTTTACAGCTGCCAATTGCATTTGCTTGAAATTTTCTAATATTTTCCCCAATAGCAATGCATATATGCATGATATTATAAAAAAATTGGGACCACTTCAATGCTTCTTTTTCATAAGAACACATACCCCAATTGGGGCCTCAACCTTTGTAGAAACACTACCTTCTATTACTAATTCATTATATCATTTCTTATATACTAGCATTAACCTAACAATGAGATCTTCCTACTAATATTTTTGTTCATCTTTAAACCAAGTTTACTCAAACCTCTAATTAGAATTTAAAACTATTAGAATTATGAAGAAAATAGTCAACATCTATAGCCCGAAGATTTCCCCAAAATGTATAATAAAAATTTAATTTCGTTCCATCTTGAGGATATTTCCAACTTACAAGTATATCCATATTTTAGTTCTCTCTATATCCATTAATAGATTGTGTTGAAGGCATTGCTTAAATTATCAACATGGAGATATTATTTGTGAATATTATTATAGACTTATTTTTCTTGTAAACTTGAATTCAAAATTATACTTGAATGGAACCTTAGACAAATTAATAGGATAGATTTATTGCTTCTATATTATTGGTTGCATAACACTATCTTAATTATTCTTTCCAGATAAATTTTTATCTAAGTGATTGAAATGTTTAAATTGATTTTCAAATTGGTCACTCCATGAGTCTAGTTCTAGGGAATAATTTTAAGAATAAAAATCTATTTTTGTTTAGTGAATCAATAAATTACATCACCTCTTAATTGGATGAATTGTTGTAATGGAGTGCAACATTTACCATAGTTTTATATAAATG
Source organism: Sequoia sempervirens (assembly GCA_007258455.2). Lineage (NCBI taxonomy): Eukaryota > Viridiplantae > Streptophyta > Pinopsida > Cupressales > Cupressaceae > Sequoia > Sequoia sempervirens. The sequence continues at coordinate 80,238,390 of VDFB02179234.1, forward strand.
ATATCACATTTTTTGTAGCATTTTTCCAAAAAAATTGTGTGGTGTTTATATGCATGCCTATTTTGCATACATTTAAGTGAAACTAGGCATAGTAAAAAATTATATTAAATTGAGCAAATATTATTCAATGAGTGAATAATATTTGTTAGAGGAAGAAATGAAAAAAAAAAGGTTTGTATTCTTTTCAAAGAGAAAAGATCAATAAAAGTAACATAACTTACAACATTAAAGAAGAAAACAAATAATATGTAGAAAAACATTGCAAAGTTATATTATGATAAATAATATTCAAGTAAAGAAATTATAATGTGCTTGAAGAATGAATATAAGTTAAGAATAAAGTAAATCAGAAGAATTTTTTCAAATAGGAAATTTTTATTGTAGTCAATAGAAATTATATAAAAATTGTATGAAGAATTGTTGTAGTATATATAATGAAATATTATAACATAAGTTAGAAATAGAATGTTAGATATAACTAGAGCATATAATGTTTTAGTGGCCAAGAATAATAATGTAGAATAAATGTATCATGCAACAAAGAGAAACCAAGTGTTGTAGTGTAGGAAAATAAAAATAAATAGTAATTTTGTTTCATGCAAGAGTAGAATGAAGAATGCTCCAATGTAAACAATATATAGAATATAAGTGTGGAAAAAATACTATTATACTGCATTTGTAGAATTTTAAGGATTAAATGGAGCGTATGAGGGATATATTACACTTTTGCATATAAAAGTACATAATGCCTTTCAAATTTGAATAAAAAATAGAGATTGATGTTAAAATAGGGAAGAATAGAATGTAATGGGATGAGATAAAGTTTTGGAAAAAATGTGTTAGAAAAATTGGACAAATAATGAGAAAAAAAAAGAATTTTGTAGATATTTTTTCAATCCTTTCAAAATTAGTTATAAAAAAGGACATTTTTGAGATGTTAAGAATAAAATCCAACATATTATGAAAATAGAGAAAGCTATTATAAGACATTGTATGATTAGAATGAAAATTATTTCTTTTGTTTCTTGTAATTTGGTATCAAGAATGAACTATTGTAAGTATTTTATAAAATAGTAGCAAGAGGAACATGCATTTCAAAAATATAGTTGTATGATTAGAATGAAGATTCTTTATTTTTCTCCTTGTAAAGATTTCAAGAATTGACTATTGCAAGTATTTTATAAAATAGGAAGATTTATCATTTTAAAATGGTAGTGAGAGAACATGCATTTTGAAAATACAATAATTTGTATTAAAAAGTAGTTTAAATTAAAAAAAAAAATGATAAGAGGATAATTGTATTTGAGTTTTGATAAAATATTTAATTAATTAAAGATAAATTTAATTAAAAATAGTTTAAAATGTCATAGTTAGAATTTTTTATTCAAGTAAGAAGAATGGTTTTTTTTTTTAAATTGTTAGGATATTTTTAGAGTCATGAAGATGTTTATATAATTGTGTATTTAATGTTTGAAACAATACATAAATAATAAAATGTTAGAAGACGACAAATACATAAAAATATGAAATTTAACATAATTAAGTAAGAAAATATGAGATTGCCACTTAGATCTAGGAGAAGGTTAGGAAAGAGGGTTAAATGGGCCCTAAAATTATGCTATGGATATAAATGCTAAAACATGAGCATGAAATATAAATTAATATTGTAGTGTATGCAATTCTTTACATCATATTTTCTTTCACTTTAACGGGCTAATGTCAGTGCTATATGATAAAACATAATTAAAGTATAAAAAATAAATGCTAAAAGAAAAACATGAAAATAATCAAACATTTTGGATACATAGAATGATATATAGTGTGTTAAATGTTCATGGAGTTGATTCCCTTTCAAACTAAGATATGCAAAACAAGCATGTCAAAAACACAAAAATCTACACAATATATATATATATATGTATGAATAATACAACCAATAATACAAAGTATGCCAACAAATCATATATAATCCAACATAAACATTATACATGTATAAAAGGAAAAATGTCAAAATTACAAGGGTTGTGAGAGTATATGCCCCCTTAAATAATTGTATAAAAGAAATATATGTAGTTATTTTTAAGGTAACTAGAGGGGAATATAAAAATAAAAGTAGTTCATCACTAATTTTACAATAATACAATAGATCATTATCTACTGTAATCATGAAATTTTTACTTCCATATAAAAAACTTTACAATATTGGTGTCCAATTAGATGGAACAATCCCTATTGGATGAATCGAAGGTTTTCCATGAAGGAGTTTATAATAAGAAATTTATTCCCTATCATAACATGGAATAACAAGTGAAGGGAAATAAGGCTTGATTCTAGATAAGAAAATAATAGTTCCCAAAGGATCTCATTGAATAATAATAAAACCTTTAATAGAAAATTCAAGAAGAGTAAGATTAGAAGTATAAACAAAAATACATTTTAGGAATTAATGACTACAAATATTAAGATTAAAAAACCATTTTCAATCAATGTATACTTAATGCTCATATAGGTTTAGTACCAAAAATGATTAGAAGATAAATAATCTTCTATTAAACCACATTGAAGTGAAGTTTAGATGGAAGAAATGTAATCTCCATAATGTTAGTATATAATACACCCAATTTGGGCAACTATTTCAATAGGCTTAGTAGAAGAGGGAAGATGGATCTTTTGTATAGAATTATGAAGAAAATCATAATATTAAGGTGAAGTTTAAATAATATCCCAAAGAGAAATATTATATACTAAAGTTCTTTTATTCTATTATAATCTTTAGTGTTCTTAAAGGAATACAAGAAGTCAACATGAAATACTGGGATTAGATAAAGGAAGAGGAACAATCTTAGTGTTGGTTTGTTAGTTTCACCAAGTGTTATAGGTACTCATTACTGCATAAAATTTAAAAAAGAGAGTTTCAAGTATAATCATCAACAAAATAAAGGTTGAAATAAGATGGGTCAACAAGGGATAATTCCTAGGTTCATTAGGAATACCTACCTAGATCATGAAAACTAAAGAAGACGGTGGGATGAAGTAAAATACCCACACAAAGATTTGGAACATCAAGGATTTATCATTGTGCATCATTATAGAAAGCTCTAGTCCATTATATCTAGTTGTGGAATTTGTATATGCAAATTTTAAATTTAAAAAAATGTAAGAGTTGATTTATTTTACTATAATATCCAAGAAATTTATAAAAATAAGAGTAATAAAATAATTATTAAATATTATCTTTAAATGAGTAAATATAACCATATTTTCACATGGTGGATTTTATATTATCTATAAGATTTGAGGTAATAGAAAAAATATGTACAAAGATTAAATCAACTCATTTTCTCCTATTCTTTCATTATTTATTTCTTTTTGTACTAGGGTTAAATAGGTTTGTTGTGTACTTATAAGAAACCTTTGTTCCTTAGTATCATGTTCTTGTACATTGTATGGTAACTTTCATGATAAATATTATGTGCATGTGTCCCTTCCTCCTATCAGATTTTTTTATAATGGATATGAGGAAGTTTATTTCTAATTTTTTGGTTTCCTCCTTATCAAAATATTGCTTCAATAATTTAGAGATCATATTTACAAGATTATATCATCTCTCTCATTTTCTTCTCTTATTTGTACTTTCAATAATGACTAAATTGATTTTACATGACCACCAATGTTAAGTAATGATGCTTTCCCTTTATTACTAGTTGTAGGAAATAAATCTTAGATGCAACCTTTATCAATATTTTTTAAGTATTTAATGGCATATTTTGTACTAGAGTGCAAACTTTTAAATTTAAAATTTAGAATTGTTTTAGATTATGTTTTGTGTGCAATCTAGTAATTTGAATTTTTTGATTATTAAAAACTAGATAGATGTTGAATGTTTTTTTGTTAATGGTATGAATATATTATTGATGAGTAGATGATGAATTATTAGAACTGTTTTAGATAAATATATTCTCTATATCTAGATATATTATTTACCAAGGTCTCATTGCTCCTTTAGGTGTACATACATATATAACATGGAAAATGAAGATGTTCCACCTGCAGAAAATTTGTTTGGAAATACCACTAATGAGATTAAAAAATTGAGAGATTCATTAGCACAGGGTGCAAACCCGGGGATATATACTAAACCATGCATGTTAATATTACATAGTCTAGAAAAACTAAAAGATGAACTTGAGAGGACTAGTGCATATTCCCCAAATAGAGTAGCTGCTATTCTTTCTCGTATGTGGGAAGAAGTACATGGTGGTGTTCCCCTTAAACAAATACGTGATAGTGTGACCAAAGAAATGATAAAAGCCACTTGTTTTCCATTTTATCAAAATGTGCATAAGGTTAGGGGATACCAATTCATTAGATGTGTTGATCATGTTATGGCCTCATTGATCTACCCACGATTTCTCGCAGCACATGGTCTATACCCAAACAATGACCAGATTCCATTATATTTTGTTTAGCAATTGTATGCTGAGGTCCATTTGGGCCTCAAATTCAACTACCTGGACATTCCACCATATGCTAGTCAGGGGCATGGCAAGATTTCTAATAGGCCCACCTATTGTCGAGTAGATAGACCACCCCTAGTGTTTAGGTTATTGGTTGGTGAGAGGTCTCCTGCTCTCACCCCATCTCTAACCCCCATAGTAGATGAGGTTGTCGTTGCTTCCAAAAAGGAAGCAATTGACACTATAGGTGACATTGCGGCTGCCACCACTAGGATATCTGATGTTCATGTAGGTTAGTATTTGATGTCCATACATTCTCGATCCACACCATTTTCAACACAGTGGACCACCATGGACCCTTTTATAGCGGTTGACATCCGTACTCCTACACAGCTTGATGCACTTACAGGAGATATGGCACACAAGATTGCATTGTTTGGCTGAGGACCTGTTAGAGGCATTTTCCCACATTGCATCAGACAATGGGATTGGTATAGAGCATGTTAGAGATCATTTGAGATGCAAAGGTCATTCAGTTCCAGGATCCCATCACTCTCAGCCCAGCACTAGTGCACGTCAGGATCCACCTACAAATCATTCGGTAGCTGCACAGACTATAGGTTTTACTGACATGTTGACTAGTTTTAGTTTGTCATCATCGATACCATCTCACCTGCATAGTCCTCTTCACTCATCATTTATGGCATGACATGGGATAGATCATAGGGATGCAGATGTTGATTTGTTTCTTGACTGTATAGTTGATATGGTGGAGGTATCTATTTTAGAGGACTTAGGTCATCTGATATCAGATGATGTGCATGTATGTGTGCATGTGCATGTTTCAATTCCTTCTTAATTATTTTTAAATTTTATTTTTAACTTAGAGATATTCATGTACTAATATATGTATATATATTGTAGGTGGACATACCTCATGTCACTCCTAGCCTTGTTCCTCCAAATCGTGTACATCGACGTGACTCTGTGGATGAATCTGCTGCCAGTGGACATGTGAGTTTTAAATTTTTATATATACATGTGTATATGTACATGCATATGTATGCACATAGATCTAGATAGATATTTAAAAATATACAAGTACATTCTTAAAAATTTAACTTTCATAAAATTTATTTAATATAAATTATATGTATTTAACACATTTTGTACACATTTTTATTTGCAGGGATCAGCACATCCATCAGAGCAAGACCGTTCTCATTCAGATGGTCATTTGACTAGGAGTCGACATTCATATTAGGCCCTGCACTAGATATATGATCTTTACTACATGTATTTTCTTATATGATGATATTTAGTATTCAAAATTTGATGATCTTTGCTTATATACATACATTTGGCTCTTTGCTTATACACATACATTTGGCTATTTGCTTATATTGATGATTTTTAGTTTTTGACATTTGATGATCTTTGCTTATATACAGGCATTTGGCTATTTGCTTATATACATACATTTCACTCTTTGCTTATAACATGTTACATGTTTATACATTGAATCTATTTACATGTGTGTATGTGTTTGCTTATGTTTACATGTTTATATGATATACATTTGATCTCTAGTAGAATTTTAGGAAATGAACATGCCACTTTATAATTAAGTTCATTCATGTTGACCACAATAAATAATTTGCATGCACACCCATTGAATTTTATAGTAAGAAGTAAAAAATTATAAAATAAATGACTCTCAAGATCAAGTAGACTAATGATATTTTATAAACGAGTTATAAAATATAATTATAAAGAAGAGATAGGAACATTCCTTTTATAATTATATACCATCCTTCAAACACTTTCCCTCTAAGTTATAAATTTTTTATGTTAAATTATTTCATAAATAATCTCTTAATCTACACCATTATTAAATTATACAAAAAAAAAATTCTTTGAAACATTAAGATATATGTTGCATATCTATACATTAAAAAACAACAAACTCCACAATGAAATAACTTGTTTGATTACCACTTGATTCATTTAATGATCTAGGATGTAGTTATTCCATACACTAGAATAATTTTTTCCCCATATGCATATAGATACAAGATTTTTTTTCATTATTCCATATCAAATTGCAAGATTAATTTGCATTTATATCAGTTGGAGCTCGCTGATTTTAGAGATATCTTTAACTTGAAGAAGAAAATGGGACAACAAAGAAAAATAAAAAATACAGCTCAACAAAAATTTTCAAAAGAAGAAGAACAAAAGAGGCATGAACAAAACTTGGAAAATTATCATAGAAAGAAACAAGGTACACATGCTTATTTCTTCTCTCTCTCTCTCTCTCAAGTGTGTGTTTAGGACTTTTATTAACACCTCAATTTGTTTTGCTTATAAATATGCATGCCTTTTATGAAAACCATGTTAGATTTAACTTGGAAACTTTAAGTACTAAAAAATAGTCATCTTGCATAGACATTACCTAAATTTCTTATCATCTATTTCCAATTGGTTTTATTCCATGGAATTCTTAAGTTTAAGAATATTTTATTTTATTTGTTTCATTTCCACAAGTAAATAACTCATAGTCTCTCACTTTCTTTGCTTGCATGTAAATTCAAACAAGCAGGAAATTCTCAAGTGGAAGTTGAGCCAAATCTAGATATTGGATCAAACAAATATGGTGAAGAACACATGGACCTTGAAGTTAGGGAGGAGACCCAAGTTCAAACAATGCTTGTTGGAGAGGAGTTGGGATCACTTCCTTCTACTGGTATGGATGAGAATATAAAACTAGTTGTTCAGAACTTTTTTCACTTATAGCATCATGTCTTATCACTTTGTTTGTTGCATACATAAACTTCACTTACATAGAACCATCTCTCACTTTTCTTTGTAAAATGTGACATGTAGAAAGGGCTCAACAAGCAGGAAGTTCTCATGTTGAAGTTGAGCCAAATCTAGATATTGGATCAAATGAATCCGTTGAAGAACACATGGACCTTGAAGATAGGGAGGAGGCCCAAGTTCAAACAATGCATGTTGGAGAGGGGTCAGGATCACTTCCTTCTACTGCTATGCATAAGCATATAAAACTAGCTGAAAAGGCGATGAAACAAATTTCTTATAGAAATTTAGATCATTTACTTGAAATGGATATGGAGAAGCTGAAATGTTATGCCAACCAGCGTTATAATAAGAGAAAGTGGTCAATGACTAAATCTATAAATGGAATAATCAATCATCATTTCAATCATCTTGATACACTTGAAAAAACCCAATTGTTATCACATTTACTTCTTCGTAATGAGCTAAAAGAGTCATTACAATTGTTGGGTGTACATTCGGCATCAAATAAGAAGAAACACATGGGAGTACAAAAGCATATTGCTCAAAATGTTAAAAAGGGTTTAGATTCCATTGGAAAAGGATCTCGATCAGTGGATAAAGCCACTACAAGAAGGGTGATGTTGACATCTATTGTACATCAAGATATAGCAAGAAAAAGAAAATTGCTTGCACTTTCGACTAAAATTGGTTATAGTAGAACCACATTAATAAAATATGAGAAAAAAAGAAAGTTTTTGAATGAGAGTTTAGAAGGAAATTGGGAAATTATGTGTAGAGCTCCCAATTCTGACAGGATTGAAGATGTTGTTAGGAACTTGATCTCAAGTTTTTGGCATGATCAGACTCATCCATCATCAAATACTAGAGATGTTATGAGACATGGGATTGGGCCTGGTATTTATGAAAATCATGTCAAACATTGGCTAGACATAACACAATTTGAGATATATATGAACTTTTGTAATACATATCCTCATATAAAGATTGGGAAAACAATATTTCAAAGATTAAAGCCATATTATGTTCAGATAAACAAGTTTTTTGAAACTTGTTGTTTCCGTTATCATATTGAATTTGATCTCTACTATCAGGTGTTTCGAAAGATGAGAGAAGAAAGTTGTGGGTTTCAAAATGCACCTCCTAAATAGGCAAGTTTGTTCATAAAGGTTATTTTATGTGATCATGAAAATGGACCTCAAATAAACTGCATAAAAGGAATTTGTGAGACATGTGGAAATTTGGCTAAATTTCCTTCAAGAAATGAGGATAATGACCTAACAAAGATAGTAAATTGCAAGAGGTAAGTACTATTTTTAGAGAGTTTATTTGTTTCAATTAGATTAGATTGTTATTTGAATTATCTAATGTAATGTTTCATTCATTGTGTGGTTTACTAAGTTTATTCACATATTTTACTCACACAGGTACAAGTATGTAAATTTGCAAACAAATTTTGGGAAAGAATCCACCAGGTTGAACTATGTAGAAGAGGAGATTCCTATTGGAAAATTTATGGATGATTTTTGAAAATTGATACAACCATACATACAACATTCCTTTTTTGCTAAGTGGCAAGCACGACAATTCCAAATATTGAGAGATACTTTCCCATTTGGAACAGTTCTATCAGTAGTCAACTTTGTAGAAAAGTACTCCTTCGTACATCAAAAGGAAATTCAATCAGAGTATTAATTTTCAAAGCAGATCACTATTATGGTTCATGTGTGTTATTGACATGCACAAGGAGAATTGGATGGTGTTGAGATTATAGATGAAGAACGAGCCATAAAGAAAGAATATCACTTTTATATTAGTGATGATAAAGAGCATGACATGCTTTTTGTCCAACATTGCTTTACAATTTTTTTTTGAGAATTTGAGAAGCAGGGGTGTAAAATTTGAAAATAATTTTGTATGGTCAAATGGATGTGTGGCACAATTCAAATCTTCATGACCATTCTATGCACTTTGGAGATATCATAAAATCTACAAAATACCACATGTTTGGAGTTATTTTGAGAGTGGGCATGGAAAGGGTGAGCATGATGGAGTAGGAGCTTGCATCAAACGAGCTTTAAGAAAACATCAAATGAGTTATCCAGAATATCGTATAGACAATGCACATGATGTTGTTGAATGGTGCAAGAAACACTTTGCACCAAATGTGGTTGACACATCTTCGAGAAGAAACTGACACATTCGACATAAACTGTTTTGGGAGATATCGGGTATGTATAAATTACATTTTCAAAAATTTAATGTTCACATGTTCATGCATGACTCATCATAGATCAATGGAACATGTTCATGCATGACTGTTAAAAACATTAAATATATATTGTACAAACCTTGAGAATGAAAATGGTGTACATGTTCATATGTCTTACTAAGAAAGTTCATGTTTACCATGCAGGTTATGTTGTAGTACAAGGGACATATCTAAAACAAGTCAAAGTTGTTCAACACGAGATTCATTTTGTTGACTATCAACCTGATAACAAGGTATATCAATATAGTCACTTGATAATTGCTACTGCCCTACATCTTGACGCAGTTCCACATCCACGTGGCCCAATAAAATGGAGACTAGATAGTGAAGATCATCAAAAAATTCTACATGTTATTGAAGAGCAGGCTGAACCACAATCTTTGACTTAGATTATATCCATGATTTTGAAGTTCACTTGTAACCCTATACATGTTCAAGTGAGAACTTATAGTAACTTGTACATAGTTGTAAATCATTTTGCGTAAATTACAATTATATGTACATATTTGTTCCATGGAATTCTTAAGATCAAGAATCTTTGATAGCATCATCTCTCACATTTAATTATATACAACTTTTATTCGTTTCATGGAATTCTTAAGTTCAAGAATCTTATATACAATTATATACAACTTATATTCATTTCATGGAATTCTTAAGTTCAAGTATCTTATATACAATTATATATACAACTTATATTTATTCCATCAAATTATTCCATGGAAAATTATGTAAATTTTAAAATTAAGTATTATATAATTATAAAATTATTGCACACATATTTGAAACATAAATTAATGTACCCTCGAGCTCCCTCTCTCCCCTCTACCCTTAACCCTTAAACCCTAAACCCTTGTACCCCCTACCCTTTATCTCTCTCCCACTCCCCCCTCTCTCTCTTAAGTCTCTCCCTCCTACCCCCTCTCCCTCTCTCCCCTCTACCCTTAACTAGGTTAAACCCTAAACCCTTGTACCCTCTACCCTTTATCTCTCTCCCACTCCCCCTCTCTCTCTAGTCTCTCCCTCCTAGACCCACTCTCTCTCTCTCTCTCTCTCTCTCTCTCTCTCTCTCTCTCTCTCTCTCTCTCTCTCTCTCACACACACACACACACACACACACACACACACACACACACACACACACACACACTGTAGTGGCCCTCTGTGGTGACCTGTCGCGATACTTGGGTAAGTGTCTATTTGTGTTATTGTGGTTTAGTGTGTTATTGGCCCATGCGATAAGCATAATACTTCGATGGAATTGTTTACTCAATTAATTAAATTAACATTGATTAAATAAATTTGGAAATTAAAATGTTAATTAAATAGATTAATTTAATGAAATATAAAGTGGATAGTTATTATTAAATAAATTAATATTTATTGTAAAAAGTATTATATTTAATTATATTTGATAATTTGTTGTTAGGCAAAGATAATTATTTAAATATGATAAAAGAATCAAATAAAGATAAATGATTTTGTCAATTGAATAAATATGGAAAGAAGGATGAATTTTAATTAGGTAATAGAGATAAGATCTTCAAACTGAGTTGTAAAAACAAAAAAAAATAAAACAAAAAAATAAAAATAAAAAAACAAAAAAACAAAAAAAACAAAAGGGCGAATTCGAGCCATGCAGGGCTTGAAACTAATTTTGAATTAGAAATAGACTAGTTGTGTCAGCTTTTTCTAAAGATTTCCTAGCCTTTGTTAGCTTTTTGGAGTTAGATTTGTAAAAAAAAAAAAAAAAGAGAAGAAAGGCGCTCAGAAATGGGAGGAATCATGCCTTTAAGAAAGAAATTATGCCGCCATCTGGAGGGGGGAGTGACTCTTACACCAAAAGGAGGGTGCGCTGCGAGGGATTCAAGGATGATGATGGCCAAATCCAATTTGCTCTGGAGCGAGGTGTTCTAGCTGCGGTAGTGGAATTTGTAACTCATTGTCTCCGGTATCCAAGTCAGGCATTGGATCTAATTCACTACACTTGGTATCCAATCATTTGAACTCGTGATGGTATGTTATTACCACTCCTTTGTTTTGCTCCAGTTTTTATTTAAAAGGTATGTTTTCATGCTTTAGCGTTTCTCAGAGCAACTGCGAGAGAAATTAACAAATGATAAAATATTAGGAATGATGCATAATCAATCGTTAAGATTACTAAATGCTTATAAATTTTAAATGATGAATAACATTTGCTGGGTCTACATTAAACCTTAAATCCATAGTGTATACATTATATTCCCACGCATTATGTAATTAGATAGCTACTTATTACATAAGTCAATTTCTGAAATCTAGATCCTTCTATCAACTGGATGATGAATCTATAGAGTCATGATTGGCAAATATAACTCCACATGACCACATTTCTGTGTAATACCATCAATGCATTATAGGATAGAAGATTGTTGAATGTTGTTTAATTGAAAATCGATAGACTTGGAAATGGAAGGTATAAAGTTCGGTACGGCTGTGTAATTTGGTGGTAGTCTCTATGCTTTTAGTATTGCTCAGACTCTTTGAGCACGTCTTCCAGATTCCTTGTCGCTCTTATGAATTTGTTTTCCTGCTCCTTACATTGGTAATGGGTGATCTGAAATTATAGTTCCATAGCCTGGTTTTCATTATCCAACGGTCATCCTGTGTTAGGCCTTCATCACGACCTCATTCCCTGTGTCTTTGTTGACTTTGTGTAAGCCAGACTTACCTCTTCGTCTGTGATTCATCTTCATACAAATTTTTTTATGTCGACTGTTTCAATTGTTTCTTGTGATGATAAACTCACTATGCAGAATTGTACTTCTGAAACAAATGGTTTAAATGATTCACAATTCATCATAGCTTCACACTTGAACATCGAGGAGAGTGGATAGCTAGATAAGCTCTCGATTCCATTAACGTTCTATCACAGTCGCAAGATTGGAACAAAGAAAGTTGTAGAAGTTTATATAATCATCTTGATATCACTGGCAACCTGTCACATATACAGTGCTTGAAAATAGAATGTTGTAGACGTTTAAATAGTCTCTCTGATTCTTATCTGTCATAGTGACAGCACTAGAATGTGGTACGGTGTATTGATTTATATAACCTCCCTTTTGTTTTTAACTTCTATCAAATGTTACACTTGATCATAGCATGTTGTACAGGTTTAAATTACCTCTCTGATTTCATAGTCGACCTGTCTAAGCTGCAGCACTTGAAATAATTTTAATAATGCAAGTCGATGGCAATAGTCCCAAATTCCAATATTCACTTTCTAATATACTTGGCAACCGAGCTCTTTACAGCGTTTGAGTTGAGGCATTGTACAGAATTAAGCAGCCTCCCTGAAAACTATTGGCGACCATCACAGCTGCAACTTTTAGACTTGCAAGAGTGTAGTAAATTAAATTAATCCCTCTCCATTCTCATTGTCACTGCCTTCACTTTTAAATTCTCCCTTGAGTTTGGATGTAGCAAACAATACCCTGAGCACAACCTTTTGAACTATCTCGCACTCCAGCAATCTAGCACAGTTTTTAATAACTAATTCACAAACCGAGATTGGTTCACTTCCTCCATTATTGTCTTTGCAACCCTCGTAATTCATGTCATTGCCGGTGTTTCATTCACACCTCCATAATTAGTGTCACATCCTTCTCTCAGTAACACGCTATTTAATTTAATGAAAATGATTTTGATATTTAAATGTATACTCACTTGTGTTGTTTCGATATTCACATATATTGGTATATAGAATGTTTGCTACGTAGGGGTCGAAATGTGTATTGAGATCTGCATTATGTTTATGGGAATCTACATATGTTTATATATATTGTTATTTGTATTTATTTTTAGTTATAGTAAAACTATATATATACACTGACTATGGGAGTAAAATAGCTAAGGGTCATTTAGTAATAAATACAACTATGTCTCATATTGTTGGGATTATAAAGAGTATATAGGGGCTATAAGTATGCATTTATTTATAAATACCTGTAATGATACGTGTATATAAATATGTGTATATAAATAGTTATAGGTATAGACGTAATTGTGTCACGAGATCATATCCTTAGGAAATTTGAAGTGTTAATGTAGTATGTTGAAATTCGTAATACCCATTCAATATTTAAATCTATCATTATGAAAACAGTAGTATATTTATAAATAAATGTTTTATTATGTAATTGAACAAATAGATGATTGGAATATATTGGTAGGTTTATAATACCTTAAAGTAATTAAAGGTTGGATCATACAAAGTAAAAATAAGAATGGGGCTATATAACTAATAGTAAGAAAATAAATTTCTGCATCTGTTCAAATGTTTGTATTAAATAAAATAGGCCCTCGATGAAATGCAAGCAAAAGAAGTAGTGTATTTATGTATAATCAAATGTTAGAGTAGAATGTTTGGGTTGATTCAAAATTAATCGGCTTCATGACTAGTGGAATTAGAAACACTAAATTTCTAGAGAATTGTTTCTTCAATAATGTAGTTAAATATAGGTGAGAAAAGGTGATAGCTCTATTCTTATTGAAGAATTTCTAAAGAAGTAAATGGATGAAATTTCCTTATATGTATATTTGGATGTTTATAGTTGTAGGTTATTGTCTCTATATTGGAGATTTTAAACTAGGCTATGTGTAGCTAGATCTTTGAAATGATATATTAAGTCAATTAAGTTAGGAGTGATCATTTGTTAAATTAAAGGGTGCCATTCCAATGTTGTGACCTTTAAGTTGATGTGGTTTTGAGTAGACTTCGTTTGTTGATACATGGATTGAAGTTGTGTTTTTTTTTAAGGGTTGATTTTGTTGGTTTCAGTACTTTTATTATTGATTTTATCTTTGGTAAACCTTGGGTTGATATTGGTCCATGGCAGTTGTTATTCGATGTGTTGTATCTGTGGAAATGTGTCCCTTGAATTTATATTTGTCTTCTTTTTATTGCTATTGACCTTAACCTTGTGATGTGGGAACTCTGTTGTGTTTTGAACCTCATTTTTGAATTATTGTAAATCTTAGTCTTCTCCAGAGGCATGTATTATATCCTTTGTTGGTTATACTTGTATCTTGGTGACTAGAATATTACATGATTTTGAGCTTTATTAAGTGGAATGTTTGTATGTGGATGTAGTCGTTGTGATTACGATTTATCACGAGATGGAATTGTCTCGTATGTTCTTGTCTTGAGCTTGATGCTTTAAATGTTATCTTCGTTTTGGTTATACTTTTGGAGTTGATAACTGATTGGCATTCTATTTGGAAGGGTTGAATGGCGTTGAAGGATCTTTTGGTTATGAGTGATGCGAGAGGGTTAATGCCTCGCATGGTTCTTGTTTTGGTATTATATTTTTATGTTATATTTCAACCCTTGCTTGCCTTGAGATATGTTAGGGGTCATAGGAGGGAGAGTGGCTCTTCGTGGGCGCCGGCGCCTCAGATGAGGAAGGGCCAGGATAACCCACGAATGAGTAAGCTAAACAAGTGATAACCTAAACAACAGATTTAGGGGGTTGGGTAGTTTAAAAACACAAGATAATAAAACATTGGTTCCTCGGCTATGCATTAGGGCTACCCTAGACTAGTGATAGACTGAGAAGGCCGTGGTCGGCATAGTCATAGCCTCGTCTTCATGAGAGACTATTGGCTCCGCATCAGCTACCCTATGGTTCTGGCGCCTCAGTTAGGAGGAAGGGCCAGGAGATCCATAGATGGGTGCCGGCGCCTCAATTGGAGGAAGGGCCAGGAGAATCCCATGAGAGCTATGCGATGACACTCTCCACTTGACACCCTTGTGCATGGTTGTAGTTGCCTCTGGTTATTGTATCTTTATGTTGTTCTCGAGGGCTAGGGAATCCATAGATGGGTGCCGGCGCCTCGGTTGGAGGAAGTGCCAGGGGATCCCATGGGAGCTATGCGATGACCCTCTCGACTAGTCCCCCTTGTTCTTGTTTCTTGTCGCCTCTGGATATTGCAGTCTTTATGTTGTTTCAGATTCTTGTGGAAATGATTTATGGATGCTCTTTGGTGACTTTCTTAATTGTTGTTGCTTGGGTTAAGTGTGATGAGTTTCATAGTTTCATTTGGTTTTGGTTGACTCATGAATGTTGTTGATTATGTCATTGTAATCTGTGAGTTTCATGATACCTTGGGTAGGATGTTGAGTCTTGTGATTCCCTGTTGGATGTTCTTGGTTGAGGTCTCTTCTTGTCAGCTTCTTAGCACGGGGGGTGGGTCTTCGGACCCACGTGGTCGGGTGGAACGTGCTAAGCACCCCATTGGGTCCCCAGTCAAGGATCGAGAGGTGCAGATTGGTGCCGTTGCAGCGACTCCAGAGTTGTATTTGTCTTGGAGCCAGTTACATTACTTTGTTCTTATCTTTCCGATGTATCATCTTATCTTGTTATGTGGTTCCTGCTCATATTGGGAAACATGTTTGTATCATTGTAAGACTTGAACAGTGTAAAGTAATGAAAAGGATGTGATGTAATATTTATCATTGGTAAACCGTGTATGGGTATGTTCCCATATCAGATGTTATCCAAAGTGTTGTATTTATTTTAGTGAATGGTTCTTATTGATGGTTTATATATGTACTTCGTCATGGATTAGATTCGGCTTTCATTCTTTATCATTGATGTATGGCATTAAGTTTCGTAATGTATCCTCGTGTACCCCAAGGGACGTAAATGATATTGGGTTTGTTTAAATGAATTTTCATGTCATAAATTTTGTGCATCTCATGCATGTTAGTTCTACTTTAAAAAAAAAAATTGTGTGTTAATCGTTGCCTTAGTTGTCCTTTGGGGTTCGCACGACGGGGCATTACACACACACTCCTATCTCTAGATCCCCTCTACCCTCTACCTTTAAGCCTTAAACCCTTAAACCCTCTCTCTCTATCTATCTCACTCACTCACTAATTCTATCTCAAGCTCCCTCTCTCCCCTCTACCCTTAACCCTTAAACCTTAAACCCTTTTACCCCCTACCCTTTATCTCTCTCCCACTCCCCCCCTCTCTCTCAAGTCTCTCCCTCCTAGACCCTCTCTCTCTCTCTCTCTCTCTCTCTCTCTCTGTAATACCCCTCATGCTACTATTTTATTTTTGTCATTCTCTGTGGTTTTGTTTGGCACATTGTGATTTGTATGGTACTGTTGATATCATGTTGTGGTACCATAGACTGTTATTGATTATATACTCTTATGATGCCATGGTTATTATGATGATATTTTATTATGATCGTTTGATGAAATTATCTAGAATTCAATAGACTAGAAAATAGTAATTGATGATATTAATGCAAATTAATGTAAATTTTATAATGCTTTATATGATGATATGTTTTGGTGAGGAGACAGGTAGCATCACTCGTTCGCGAGCGCCCTGCTACACTGCGAATCCTTCTCGCAATGCTTTGTAATTGATTATATGTATAGATGTTGTATATCACCTTGTTGGATGCAGACTTTGCAGGAGTAAGACTCGATTCCACCTATTTCGATAGGTCTGGGCGAGCATTGAACCAACCCAACAGCAGGAAGTTGAATAATTAAGGTGACATGAAAAGTAACTCCGCACCAAGGCGTCAACAGTTTTGTATCTTCTTGGTTTGTGCGTCTTGGTCATATTCATTGTCGTATTGGTCTTTGTATGTCATTGTGATTTTATGAATTATTTAATGTGGGTATGGTTTTATATTGTGATTTAAATAATTAAGTAATTTATAAAATAAAAACATAAAATAATAAGTAAATAAGGCAATGGATAAATGTTGGTAGTAGTAGTAAAAAAATATTTTATTTATTTTGAGTCTCTCAATGGTTGATTTTAATTGTTTAAAGTAATTAGTTAATAAAGTATTATGGAAAGATATATATATATTTATTTAAATAAAAGTTCATGTTTGTGGATTTAAAATTTATTTAGTTTTAATTGAATGCATGAAAAATGAAAATGAAATATGGAAAAGGCAACAAAAGGGAATTAAGGTTAAAAATATTATTTGGATTTATTCTTGAAACGTGACCTCTGGTATTCACGGGAAGAGGAATTGAAAGGATTCCTGGGCATGGAATTTAATAAGGGTTTTTCTTTGTTTGAGGGGATGGTTGGAATGCTGGGAAATTTTACTTTCAATTATTTTTCTGTCTTTGGTTTCTTTTCTGTGTTCTGGAGAAATTGGTGAAGAGGAAGAAAGATTGGGATTTGTGCTGGAAGATCGGCAGCAAGGAATTAGTGCAGCAAGAGGATCAAAGCTTCTTCAATTTTCTGCAAGCGAAGGACGCCAAGTTCTTTTCTTTTAATTAATTATCTTCTATTAAAATAGGAATTGCCCCTATGAATGAAACTTGTATTTAGGGTTGAAAATTAAATAATGGTAGGAAGAAAATCTATTGGGGTTACAGTTTAATCAAAGGAATTTTTAGCAGGGAATTGGGGATTGTTATTCGTTTAATGGAATTTTCTGGGGTTTCTGGGTTGTTGTTGATTGAAAAAGGATTTTATTGCAATCTGGAAACAAACAGTAGTTTTGTTGTCTCAATTGTTTAAAAAGAATAAAATATACATATTTGTGTAGGGACAATTTTTATTTCAACAAATTTCTGGGTGTGATATTCTGGTCTGTACATATATTTTATTAAAACAGTTCTTTTATTTTCAATTTTGCACAATGAAATGTACAGTATAAATAACTTACCCTGTTTGGGGCATGCTCAAATTTCAGTGTGTATATATATATATATATATTTATACCCACATATATTTAAACTTATGAAATTTTTGAATAAAAATTTAAGTCACCGAAAACTGTGCATAGCATTTTATTTTTGTTTGGGTTTTATATATATTGCAATGGCTGTGTGGGAGGGTTCGGCCTCGGTTGTACCCACCACCCCGCCACCGGATGTGTGA
>VDFB02179234.1:80256950-80328336 GCA_007258455.2 Sequoia sempervirens
GTTCCATCTTGAGGATATTTCCAACTTACAAGTATATCCATATTTTAGTTCTCTCTATATCCATTAATAGATTGTGTTGAAGGCATTGCTTAAATTATCAACATGGAGATATTATTTGTGAATATTATTATAGACTTATTTTTCTTGTAAACTTGAATTCAAAATTATACTTGAATGGAACCTTAGACAAATTAATAGGATAGATTTATTGCTTCTATATTATTGGTTGCATAACACTATCTTAATTATTCTTTCCAGATAAATTTTTATCTAAGTGATTGAAATGTTTAAATTGATTTTCAAATTGGTCACTCCATGAGTCTAGTTCTAGGGAATAATTTTAAGAATAAAAATCTATTTTTGTTTAGTGAATCAATAAATTACATCACCTCTTAATTGGATGAATTGTTGTAATGGAGTGCAACATTTACCATAGTTTTATATAAATGATATCACATTTTTTGTAGCATTTTTCCAAAAAAATTGTGTGGTGTTTATATGCATGCCTATTTTGCATACATTTAAGTGAAACTAGGCATAGTAAAAAATTATATTAAATTGAGCAAATATTATTCAATGAGTGAATAATATTTGTTAGAGGAAGAAATGAAAAAAAAAAGGTTTGTATTCTTTTCAAAGAGAAAAGATCAATAAAAGTAACATAACTTACAACATTAAAGAAGAAAACAAATAATATGTAGAAAAACATTGCAAAGTTATATTATGATAAATAATATTCAAGTAAAGAAATTATAATGTGCTTGAAGAATGAATATAAGTTAAGAATAAAGTAAATCAGAAGAATTTTTTCAAATAGGAAATTTTTATTGTAGTCAATAGAAATTATATAAAAATTGTATGAAGAATTGTTGTAGTATATATAATGAAATATTATAACATAAGTTAGAAATAGAATGTTAGATATAACTAGAGCATATAATGTTTTAGTGGCCAAGAATAATAATGTAGAATAAATGTAACATGCAACAAAGAGAAACCAAGTGTTGTAGTGTAGGAAAATAAAAATAAATAGTAATTTTGTTTCATGCAAGAGTAGAATGAAGAATGCTCCAATGTAAAGAATATATAGAATATAAGTGTCGAAAAAATACTATTATACTGCATTTGTAGAATTTTAAGGATTAAATGGAGCATATGAGGGATATATTACACTTTTGCATATAAAAGTACATAATGCCTTTCAAATTTGAATAAAAAATAGAGATTGATGTTAAAATAGGGAAGAATAGAATGTAATGGGATGAGATAAAGTTTTGGAAAAAATGTGTTAGAAAAATTGGACAAATAATGAGAAAAAAAAAGAATTTTGTAGATATTTTTTCAATCCTTTCAAAATTAGTTATAAAAAAGGACATTTTTGAGATGTTAAGAATAAAATCCAACATATTATGAAAATAGAGAAAGCTATTATAAGACATTGTATGATTAGAATGAAAATTATTTCTTTTGTTTCTTGTAATTTGGTATCAAGAATGAACTATTGTAAGTATTTTATAAAATAGTAGCAAGAGGAACATGCATTTCAAAAATATAGTTGTATGATTAGAATGAAGATTCTTTATTTTTCTCCTTGTAAAGATTTCAAGAATTGACTATTGCAAGTATTTTATAAAATAGGAAGATTTATCATTTTAAAATGGTAGTGAGAGAACATGCATTTTGAAAATACAATAATTTGTATTAAAAAGTAGTTTAAATTAAAAAAAAAAATGATAAGAGGATAATTGTATTTGAGTTTTGATAAAATATTTAATTAATTAAAGATAAATTTAATTAAAAATAGTTTAAAATGTCATAGTTAGAATTTTTTATTCAAGTAAGAAGAATGGTTTTTTTTTAAAAATTGTTAGGATATTTTTAGAGTCATGAAGATGTTTATATAATTGTGTATTTAATGTTTGAAACAATACATAAATAATAAAATGTTAGAAGACGACAAATACATAAAAATATGAAATTTAACATAATTAAGTAAGAAAATATGAGATTGCCACTTAGATCTAGGAGAAGGTTAGGAAAGAGGGTTAAATGGGCCCTAAAATTATGCTATGGATATAAATGCTAAAACATGAGCATGAAATATAAATTAATATTGTAGTGTATGCAATTCTTTACATCATATTTTCTTTCACTTTAACGGGCTAATGTCAGTGCTATATGATAAAACATAATTAAAGTATAAAAAATAAATGCTAAAAGAAAAACATGAAAATAATCAAACATTTTGGATACATAGAATGATATATAGTGTGTTAAATGTTCATGGAGTTGATTCCCTTTCAAACTAAGATATGCAAAACAAGCATGTCAAAAACACAAAAATCTACACAATATATATATATATATGTATGAATAATACAACCAATAATACAAAGTATGCCAACAAATCATATATAATCCAACATAAACATTATACATGTATAAAAGGAAAAATGTCAAAATTACAAGGGTTGTGAGAGTATATGCCCCCTTAAATAATTGTATAAAAGAAATATATGTAGTTATTTTTAAGGTAACTAGAGGGGAATATAAAAATAAAAGTAGTTCATCACTAATTTTACAATAATACAATAGATCATTATCTACTGTAATCATGAAATTTTTACTTCCATATAAAAAACTTTACAATATTGGTGTCCAATTAGATGGAACAATCCCTATTGGATGAATCGAAGGTTTTCCATGAAGGAGTTTATAATAAGAAATTTATTCCCTATCATAACATGGAATAACAAGTGAAGGGAAATAAGGCTTGATTCTAGATAAGAAAATAATAGTTCCCAAAGGATCTCATTGAATAATAATAAAACCTTTAATAGAAAATTCAAGAAGAGTAAGATTAGAAGTATAAACAAAAATACATTTTAGGAATTAATGACTACAAATATTAAGATTAAAAAACCATTTTCAATCAATGTATACTTAATGCTCATATAGGTTTAGTACCAAAAATGATTAGAAGATAAATAATCTTCTATTAAACCACATTGAAGTGAAGTTTAGATGGAAGAAATGTAATCTCCATAATGTTAGTATATAATACACCCAATTTGGGCAACTATTTCAATAGGCTTAGTAGAAGAGGGAAGATGGATCTTTTGTATAGAATTATGAAGAAAATCATAATATTAAGGTGAAGTTTAAATAATATCCCAAAGAGAAATATTATATACTAAAGTTCTTTTATTCTATTATAATCTTTAGTGTTCTTAAAGGAATACAAGAAGTCAACATGAAATACTGGGATTAGATAAAGGAAGAGGAACAATCTTAGTGTTGGTTTGTTAGTTTCACCAAGTGTTATAGGTACTCATTACTGCATAAAATTTAAAAAAGAGAGTTTCAAGTATAATCATCAACAAAATAAAGGTTGAAATAAGATGGGTCAACAAGGGATAATTCCTAGGTTCATTAGGAATACCTACCTAGATCATGAAAACTAAAGAAGACGGTGGGATGAAGTAAAATACCCACACAAAGATTTGGAACATCAAGGATTTATCATTGTGCATCATTATAGAAAGCTCTAGTCCATTATATCTAGTTGTGGAATTTGTATATGCAAATTTTAAATTTAAAAAAATGTAAGAGTTGATTTATTTTACTATAATATCCAAGAAATTTATAAAAATAAGAGTAATAAAATAATTATTAAATATTATCTTTAAATGAGTAAATATAACCATATTTTCACATGGTGGATTTTATATTATCTATAAGATTTGAGGTAATAGAAAAAATATGTACAAAGATTAAATCAACTCATTTTCTCCTATTCTTTCATTATTTATTTCTTTTTGTACTAGGGTTAAATAGGTTTGTTGTGTACTTATAAGAAACCTTTGTTCCTTAGTATCATGTTCTTGTACATTGTATGGTAACTTTCATGATAAATATTATGTGCATGTGTCCCTTCCTCCTATCAGATTTTTTTATAATGGATATGAGGAAGTTTATTTCTAATTTTTTGGTTTCCTCCTTATCAAAATATTGCTTCAATAATTTAGAGATCATATTTACAAGATTATATCATCTCTCTCATTTTCTTCTCTTATTTGTACTTTCAATAATGACTAAATTGATTTTACATGACCACCAATGTTAAGTAATGATGCTTTCCCTTTATTACTAGTTGTAGGAAATAAATCTTAGATGCAACCTTTATCAATATTTTTTAAGTATTTAATGGCATATTTTGTACTAGAGTGCAAACTTTTAAATTTAAAATTTAGAATTGTTTTAGATTATGTTTTGTGTGCAATCTAGTAATTTGAATTTTTTGATTATTAAAAACTAGATAGATGTTGAATGTTTTTTTGTTAATGGTATGAATATATTATTGATGAGTAGATGATGAATTATTAGAACTGTTTTAGATAAATATATTCTCTATATCTAGATATATTATTTACCAAGGTCTCATTGCTCCTTTAGGTGTACATACATATATAACATGGAAAATGAAGATGTTCCACCTGCAGAAAATTTGTTTGGAAATACCACTAATGAGATTAAAAAATTGAGAGATTCATTAGCACAGGGTGCAAACCCGGGGATATATACTAAACCATGCATGTTAATATTACATAGTCTAGAAAAACTAAAAGATGAACTTGAGAGGACTAGTGCATATTCCCCAAATAGAGTAGCTGCTATTCTTTCTCGTATGTGGGAAGAAGTACATGGTGGTGTTCCCCTTAAACAAATACGTGATAGTGTGACCAAAGAAATGATAAAAGCCACTTGTTTTCCATTTTATCAAAATGTGCATAAGGTTAGGGGATACCAATTCATTAGATGTGTTGATCATGTTATGGCCTCATTGATCTACCCACGATTTCTCGCAGCACATGGTCTATACCCAAACAATGACCAGATTCCATTATATTTTGTTTAGCAATTGTATGCTGAGGTCCATTTGGGCCTCAAATTCAACTACCTGGACATTCCACCATATGCTAGTCAGGGGCATGGCAAGATTTCTAATAGGCCCACCTATTGTCGAGTAGATAGACCACCCCTAGTGTTTAGGTTATTGGTTGGTGAGAGGTCTCCTGCTCTCACCCCATCTCTAACCCCCATAGTAGATGAGGTTGTCGTTGCTTCCAAAAAGGAAGCAATTGACACTATAGGTGACATTGCGGCTGCCACCACTAGGATATCTGATGTTCATGTAGGTTAGTATTTGATGTCCATACATTCTCGATCCACACCATTTTCAACACAGTGGACCACCATGGACCCTTTTATAGCGGTTGACATCCGTACTCCTACACAGCTTGATGCACTTACAGGAGATATGGCACACAAGATTGCATTGTTTGGCTGAGGACCTGTTAGAGGCATTTTCCCACATTGCATCAGACAATGGGATTGGTATAGAGCATGTTAGAGATCATTTGAGATGCAAAGGTCATTCAGTTCCAGGATCCCATCACTCTCAGCCCAGCACTAGTGCACGTCAGGATCCACCTACAAATCATTCGGTAGCTGCACAGACTATAGGTTTTACTGACATGTTGACTAGTTTTAGTTTGTCATCATCGATACCATCTCACCTGCATAGTCCTCTTCACTCATCATTTATGGCATGACATGGGATAGATCATAGGGATGCAGATGTTGATTTGTTTCTTGACTGTATAGTTGATATGGTGGAGGTATCTATTTTAGAGGACTTAGGTCATCTGATATCAGATGATGTGCATGTATGTGTGCATGTGCATGTTTCAATTCCTTCTTAATTATTTTTAAATTTTATTTTTAACTTAGAGA
This sequence comes from Sequoia sempervirens, assembly GCA_007258455.2. Lineage (NCBI taxonomy): Eukaryota > Viridiplantae > Streptophyta > Pinopsida > Cupressales > Cupressaceae > Sequoia > Sequoia sempervirens. The sequence goes on from VDFB02179234.1 coordinate 80,262,747, forward strand.
TATTCATGTACTAATATATGTATATATATTGTAGGTGGACATACCTCATGTCACTCCTAGCCTTGTTCCTCCAAATCGTGTACATCGACGTGACTCTGTGGATGAATCTGCTGCCAGTGGACATGTGAGTTTTAAATTTTTATATATACATGTGTATATGTACATGCATATGTATGCACATAGATCTAGATAGATATTTAAAAATATACAAGTACATTCTTAAAAATTTAACTTTCATAAAATTTATTTAATATAAATTATATGTATTTAACACATTTTGTACACATTTTTATTTGCAGGGATCAGCACATCCATCAGAGCAAGACCGTTCTCATTCAGATGGTCATTTGACTAGGAGTCGACATTCATATTAGGCCCTGCACTAGATATATGATCTTTACTACATGTATTTTCTTATATGATGATATTTAGTATTCAAAATTTGATGATCTTTGCTTATATACATACATTTGGCTCTTTGCTTATACACATACATTTGGCTATTTGCTTATATTGATGATTTTTAGTTTTTGACATTTGATGATCTTTGCTTATATACAGGCATTTGGCTATTTGCTTATATACATACATTTCACTCTTTGCTTATAACATGTTACATGTTTATACATTGAATCTATTTACATGTGTGTATGTGTTTGCTTATGTTTACATGTTTATATGATATACATTTGATCTCTAGTAGAATTTTAGGAAATGAACATGCCACTTTATAATTAAGTTCATTCATGTTGACCACAATAAATAATTTGCATGCACACCCATTGAATTTTATAGTAAGAAGTAAAAAATTATAAAATAAATGACTCTCAAGATCAAGTAGACTAATGATATTTTATAAACGAGTTATAAAATATAATTATAAAGAAGAGATAGGAACATTCCTTTTATAATTATATACCATCCTTCAAACACTTTCCCTCTAAGTTATAAATTTTTTATGTTAAATTATTTCATAAATAATCTCTTAATCTACACCATTATTAAATTATACAAAAAAAAAATTCTTTGAAACATTAAGATATATGTTGCATATCTATACATTAAAAAACAACAAACTCCACAATGAAATAACTTGTTTGATTACCACTTGATTCATTTAATGATCTAGGATGTAGTTATTCCATACACTAGAATAATTTTTTCCCCATATGCATATAGATACAAGATTTTTTTTCATTATTCCATATCAAATTGCAAGATTAATTTGCATTTATATCAGTTGGAGCTCGCTGATTTTAGAGATATCTTTAACTTGAAGAAGAAAATGGGACAACAAAGAAAAATAAAAAATACAGCTCAACAAAAATTTTCAAAAGAAGAAGAACAAAAGAGGCATGAACAAAACTTGGAAAATTATCATAGAAAGAAACAAGGTACACATGCTTATTTCTTCTCTCTCTCTCTCTCTCAAGTGTGTGTTTAGGACTTTTATTAACACCTCAATTTGTTTTGCTTATAAATATGCATGCCTTTTATGAAAACCATGTTAGATTTAACTTGGAAACTTTAAGTACTAAAAAATAGTCATCTTGCATAGACATTACCTAAATTTCTTATCATCTATTTCCAATTGGTTTTATTCCATGGAATTCTTAAGTTTAAGAATATTTTATTTTATTTGTTTCATTTCCACAAGTAAATAACTCATAGTCTCTCACTTTCTTTGCTTGCATGTAAATTCAAACAAGCAGGAAATTCTCAAGTGGAAGTTGAGCCAAATCTAGATATTGGATCAAACAAATATGGTGAAGAACACATGGACCTTGAAGTTAGGGAGGAGACCCAAGTTCAAACAATGCTTGTTGGAGAGGAGTTGGGATCACTTCCTTCTACTGGTATGGATGAGAATATAAAACTAGTTGTTCAGAACTTTTTTCACTTATAGCATCATGTCTTATCACTTTGTTTGTTGCATACATAAACTTCACTTACATAGAACCATCTCTCACTTTTCTTTGTAAAATGTGACATGTAGAAAGGGCTCAACAAGCAGGAAGTTCTCATGTTGAAGTTGAGCCAAATCTAGATATTGGATCAAATGAATCCGTTGAAGAACACATGGACCTTGAAGATAGGGAGGAGGCCCAAGTTCAAACAATGCATGTTGGAGAGGGGTCAGGATCACTTCCTTCTACTGCTATGCATAAGCATATAAAACTAGCTGAAAAGGCGATGAAACAAATTTCTTATAGAAATTTAGATCATTTACTTGAAATGGATATGGAGAAGCTGAAATGTTATGCCAACCAGCGTTATAATAAGAGAAAGTGGTCAATGACTAAATCTATAAATGGAATAATCAATCATCATTTCAATCATCTTGATACACTTGAAAAAACCCAATTGTTATCACATTTACTTCTTCGTAATGAGCTAAAAGAGTCATTACAATTGTTGGGTGTACATTCGGCATCAAATAAGAAGAAACACATGGGAGTACAAAAGCATATTGCTCAAAATGTTAAAAAGGGTTTAGATTCCATTGGAAAAGGATCTCGATCAGTGGATAAAGCCACTACAAGAAGGGTGATGTTGACATCTATTGTACATCAAGATATAGCAAGAAAAAGAAAATTGCTTGCACTTTCGACTAAAATTGGTTATAGTAGAACCACATTAATAAAATATGAGAAAAAAAGAAAGTTTTTGAATGAGAGTTTAGAAGGAAATTGGGAAATTATGTGTAGAGCTCCCAATTCTGACAGGATTGAAGATGTTGTTAGGAACTTGATCTCAAGTTTTTGGCATGATCAGACTCATCCATCATCAAATACTAGAGATGTTATGAGACATGGGATTGGGCCTGGTATTTATGAAAATCATGTCAAACATTGGCTAGACATAACACAATTTGAGATATATATGAACTTTTGTAATACATATCCTCATATAAAGATTGGGAAAACAATATTTCAAAGATTAAAGCCATATTATGTTCAGATAAACAAGTTTTTTGAAACTTGTTGTTTCCGTTATCATATTGAATTTGATCTCTACTATCAGGTGTTTCGAAAGATGAGAGAAGAAAGTTGTGGGTTTCAAAATGCACCTCCTAAATAGGCAAGTTTGTTCATAAAGGTTATTTTATGTGATCATGAAAATGGACCTCAAATAAACTGCATAAAAGGAATTTGTGAGACATGTGGAAATTTGGCTAAATTTCCTTCAAGAAATGAGGATAATGACCTAACAAAGATAGTAAATTGCAAGAGGTAAGTACTATTTTTAGAGAGTTTATTTGTTTCAATTAGATTAGATTGTTATTTGAATTATCTAATGTAATGTTTCATTCATTGTGTGGTTTACTAAGTTTATTCACATATTTTACTCACACAGGTACAAGTATGTAAATTTGCAAACAAATTTTGGGAAAGAATCCACCAGGTTGAACTATGTAGAAGAGGAGATTCCTATTGGAAAATTTATGGATGATTTTTGAAAATTGATACAACCATACATACAACATTCCTTTTTTGCTAAGTGGCAAGCACGACAATTCCAAATATTGAGAGATACTTTCCCATTTGGAACAGTTCTATCAGTAGTCAACTTTGTAGAAAAGTACTCCTTCGTACATCAAAAGGAAATTCAATCAGAGTATTAATTTTCAAAGCAGATCACTATTATGGTTCATGTGTGTTATTGACATGCACAAGGAGAATTGGATGGTGTTGAGATTATAGATGAAGAACGAGCCATAAAGAAAGAATATCACTTTTATATTAGTGATGATAAAGAGCATGACATGCTTTTTGTCCAACATTGCTTTACAATTTTTTTTTGAGAATTTGAGAAGCAGGGGTGTAAAATTTGAAAATAATTTTGTATGGTCAAATGGATGTGTGGCACAATTCAAATCTTCATGACCATTCTATGCACTTTGGAGATATCATAAAATCTACAAAATACCACATGTTTGGAGTTATTTTGAGAGTGGGCATGGAAAGGGTGAGCATGATGGAGTAGGAGCTTGCATCAAACGAGCTTTAAGAAAACATCAAATGAGTTATCCAGAATATCGTATAGACAATGCACATGATGTTGTTGAATGGTGCAAGAAACACTTTGCACCAAATGTGGTTGACACATCTTCGAGAAGAAACTGACACATTCGACATAAACTGTTTTGGGAGATATCGGGTATGTATAAATTACATTTTCAAAAATTTAATGTTCACATGTTCATGCATGACTCATCATAGATCAATGGAACATGTTCATGCATGACTGTTAAAAACATTAAATATATATTGTACAAACCTTGAGAATGAAAATGGTGTACATGTTCATATGTCTTACTAAGAAAGTTCATGTTTACCATGCAGGTTATGTTGTAGTACAAGGGACATATCTAAAACAAGTCAAAGTTGTTCAACACGAGATTCATTTTGTTGACTATCAACCTGATAACAAGGTATATCAATATAGTCACTTGATAATTGCTACTGCCCTACATCTTGACGCAGTTCCACATCCACGTGGCCCAATAAAATGGAGACTAGATAGTGAAGATCATCAAAAAATTCTACATGTTATTGAAGAGCAGGCTGAACCACAATCTTTGACTTAGATTATATCCATGATTTTGAAGTTCACTTGTAACCCTATACATGTTCAAGTGAGAACTTATAGTAACTTGTACATAGTTGTAAATCATTTTGCGTAAATTACAATTATATGTACATATTTGTTCCATGGAATTCTTAAGATCAAGAATCTTTGATAGCATCATCTCTCACATTTAATTATATACAACTTTTATTCGTTTCATGGAATTCTTAAGTTCAAGAATCTTATATACAATTATATACAACTTATATTCATTTCATGGAATTCTTAAGTTCAAGTATCTTATATACAATTATATATACAACTTATATTTATTCCATCAAATTATTCCATGGAAAATTTATTAAGTAATTTATAAATATTAATTATTTCATACCCCGGAATCCTAATCCTTGATTCGGATTTTTCCGATTTCCCCTTTTTCCTTTGATCGGACGTGACCTGAATCCTGATTTTGATTTTCTTCGATTCTCTCTTTTCTGATCGATTACACACACACACACACACACACACACACACACACACTGTAGTGGCCCTCTGTGGTGACCTGTCGCGATACTTGGGTAAGTGTCTATTTGTGTTATTGTGGTTTAGTGTGTTATTGGCCCATGCGATAAGCATAATACTTCGATGGAATTGTTTACTCAATTAATTAAATTAACATTGATTAAATAAATTTGGAAATTAAAATGTTAATTAAATAGATTAATTTAATGAAATATAAAGTGGATAGTTATTATTAAATAAATTAATATTTATTGTAAAAAGTATTATATTTAATTATATTTGATAATTTGTTGTTAGGCAAAGATAATTATTTAAATATGATAAAAGAATCAAATAAAGATAAATGATTTTGTCAATTGAATAAATATGGAAAGAAGGATGAATTTTAATTAGGTAATAGAGATAAGATCTTCAAACTGAGTTGTAAAAACAAAAAAAAATAAAACAAAAAAATAAAAATAAAAAAACAAAAAAACAAAAAAAACAAAAGGGCGAATTCGAGCCATGCAGGGCTTGAAACTAATTTTGAATTAGAAATAGACTAGTTGTGTCAGCTTTTTCTAAAGATTTCCTAGCCTTTGTTAGCTTTTTGGAGTTAGATTTGTAAAAAAAAAAAAAAAAGAGAAGAAAGGCGCTCAGAAATGGGAGGAATCATGCCTTTAAGAAAGAAATTATGCCGCCATCTGGAGGGGGGAGTGACTCTTACACCAAAAGGAGGGTGCGCTGCGAGGGATTCAAGGATGATGATGGCCAAATCCAATTTGCTCTGGAGCGAGGTGTTCTAGCTGCGGTAGTGGAATTTGTAACTCATTGTCTCCGGTATCCAAGTCAGGCATTGGATCTAATTCACTACACTTGGTATCCAATCATTTGAACTCGTGATGGTATGTTATTACCACTCCTTTGTTTTGCTCCAGTTTTTATTTAAAAGGTATGTTTTCATGCTTTAGCGTTTCTCAGAGCAACTGCGAGAGAAATTAACAAATGATAAAATATTAGGAATGATGCATAATCAATCGTTAAGATTACTAAATGCTTATAAATTTTAAATGATGAATAACATTTGCTGGGTCTACATTAAACCTTAAATCCATAGTGTATACATTATATTCCCACGCATTATGTAATTAGATAGCTACTTATTACATAAGTCAATTTCTGAAATCTAGATCCTTCTATCAACTGGATGATGAATCTATAGAGTCATGATTGGCAAATATAACTCCACATGACCACATTTCTGTGTAATACCATCAATGCATTATAGGATAGAAGATTGTTGAATGTTGTTTAATTGAAAATCGATAGACTTGGAAATGGAAGGTATAAAGTTCGGTACGGCTGTGTAATTTGGTGGTAGTCTCTATGCTTTTAGTATTGCTCAGACTCTTTGAGCACGTCTTCCAGATTCCTTGTCGCTCTTATGAATTTGTTTTCCTGCTCCTTACATTGGTAATGGGTGATCTGAAATTATAGTTCCATAGCCTGGTTTTCATTATCCAACGGTCATCCTGTGTTAGGCCTTCATCACGACCTCATTCCCTGTGTCTTTGTTGACTTTGTGTAAGCCAGACTTACCTCTTCGTCTGTGATTCATCTTCATACAAATTTTTTTATGTCGACTGTTTCAATTGTTTCTTGTGATGATAAACTCACTATGCAGAATTGTACTTCTGAAACAAATGGTTTAAATGATTCACAATTCATCATAGCTTCACACTTGAACATCGAGGAGAGTGGATAGCTAGATAAGCTCTCGATTCCATTAACGTTCTATCACAGTCGCAAGATTGGAACAAAGAAAGTTGTAGAAGTTTATATAATCATCTTGATATCACTGGCAACCTGTCACATATACAGTGCTTGAAAATAGAATGTTGTAGACGTTTAAATAGTCTCTCTGATTCTTATCTGTCATAGTGACAGCACTAGAATGTGGTACGGTGTATTGATTTATATAACCTCCCTTTTGTTTTTAACTTCTATCAAATGTTACACTTGATCATAGCATGTTGTACAGGTTTAAATTACCTCTCTGATTTCATAGTCGACCTGTCTAAGCTGCAGCACTTGAAATAATTTTAATAATGCAAGTCGATGGCAATAGTCCCAAATTCCAATATTCACTTTCTAATATACTTGGCAACCGAGCTCTTTACAGCGTTTGAGTTGAGGCATTGTACAGAATTAAGCAGCCTCCCTGAAAACTATTGGCGACCATCACAGCTGCAACTTTTAGACTTGCAAGAGTGTAGTAAATTAAATTAATCCCTCTCCATTCTCATTGTCACTGCCTTCACTTTTAAATTCTCCCTTGAGTTTGGATGTAGCAAACAATACCCTGAGCACAACCTTTTGAACTATCTCGCACTCCAGCAATCTAGCACAGTTTTTAATAACTAATTCACAAACCGAGATTGGTTCACTTCCTCCATTATTGTCTTTGCAACCCTCGTAATTCATGTCATTGCCGGTGTTTCATTCACACCTCCATAATTAGTGTCACATCCTTCTCTCAGTAACACGCTATTTAATTTAATGAAAATGATTTTGATATTTAAATGTATACTCACTTGTGTTGTTTCGATATTCACATATATTGGTATATAGAATGTTTGCTACGTAGGGGTCGAAATGTGTATTGAGATCTGCATTATGTTTATGGGAATCTACATATGTTTATATATATTGTTATTTGTATTTATTTTTAGTTATAGTAAAACTATATATATACACTGACTATGGGAGTAAAATAGCTAAGGGTCATTTAGTAATAAATACAACTATGTCTCATATTGTTGGGATTATAAAGAGTATATAGGGGCTATAAGTATGCATTTATTTATAAATACCTGTAATGATACGTGTATATAAATATGTGTATATAAATAGTTATAGGTATAGACGTAATTGTGTCACGAGATCATATCCTTAGGAAATTTGAAGTGTTAATGTAGTATGTTGAAATTCGTAATACCCATTCAATATTTAAATCTATCATTATGAAAACAGTAGTATATTTATAAATAAATGTTTTATTATGTAATTGAACAAATAGATGATTGGAATATATTGGTAGGTTTATAATACCTTAAAGTAATTAAAGGTTGGATCATACAAAGTAAAAATAAGAATGGGGCTATATAACTAATAGTAAGAAAATAAATTTCTGCATCTGTTCAAATGTTTGTATTAAATAAAATAGGCCCTCGATGAAATGCAAGCAAAAGAAGTAGTGTATTTATGTATAATCAAATGTTAGAGTAGAATGTTTGGGTTGATTCAAAATTAATCGGCTTCATGACTAGTGGAATTAGAAACACTAAATTTCTAGAGAATTGTTTCTTCAATAATGTAGTTAAATATAGGTGAGAAAAGGTGATAGCTCTATTCTTATTGAAGAATTTCTAAAGAAGTAAATGGATGAAATTTCCTTATATGTATATTTGGATGTTTATAGTTGTAGGTTATTGTCTCTATATTGGAGATTTTAAACTAGGCTATGTGTAGCTAGATCTTTGAAATGATATATTAAGTCAATTAAGTTAGGAGTGATCATTTGTTAAATTAAAGGGTGCCATTCCAATGTTGTGACCTTTAAGTTGATGTGGTTTTGAGTAGACTTCGTTTGTTGATACATGGATTGAAGTTGTGTTTTTTTTTAAGGGTTGATTTTGTTGGTTTCAGTACTTTTATTATTGATTTTATCTTTGGTAAACCTTGGGTTGATATTGGTCCATGGCAGTTGTTATTCGATGTGTTGTATCTGTGGAAATGTGTCCCTTGAATTTATATTTGTCTTCTTTTTATTGCTATTGACCTTAACCTTGTGATGTGGGAACTCTGTTGTGTTTTGAACCTCATTTTTGAATTATTGTAAATCTTAGTCTTCTCCAGAGGCATGTATTATATCCTTTGTTGGTTATACTTGTATCTTGGTGACTAGAATATTACATGATTTTGAGCTTTATTAAGTGGAATGTTTGTATGTGGATGTAGTCGTTGTGATTACGATTTATCACGAGATGGAATTGTCTCGTATGTTCTTGTCTTGAGCTTGATGCTTTAAATGTTATCTTCGTTTTGGTTATACTTTTGGAGTTGATAACTGATTGGCATTCTATTTGGAAGGGTTGAATGGCGTTGAAGGATCTTTTGGTTATGAGTGATGCGAGAGGGTTAATGCCTCGCATGGTTCTTGTTTTGGTATTATATTTTTATGTTATATTTCAACCCTTGCTTGCCTTGAGATATGTTAGGGGTCATAGGAGGGAGAGTGGCTCTTCGTGGGCGCCGGCGCCTCAGATGAGGAAGGGCCAGGATAACCCACGAATGAGTAAGCTAAACAAGTGATAACCTAAACAACAGATTTAGGGGGTTGGGTAGTTTAAAAACACAAGATAATAAAACATTGGTTCCTCGGCTATGCATTAGGGCTACCCTAGACTAGTGATAGACTGAGAAGGCCGTGGTCGGCATAGTCATAGCCTCGTCTTCATGAGAGACTATTGGCTCCGCATCAGCTACCCTATGGTTCTGGCGCCTCAGTTAGGAGGAAGGGCCAGGAGATCCATAGATGGGTGCCGGCGCCTCAATTGGAGGAAGGGCCAGGAGAATCCCATGAGAGCTATGCGATGACACTCTCCACTTGACACCCTTGTGCATGGTTGTAGTTGCCTCTGGTTATTGTATCTTTATGTTGTTCTCGAGGGCTAGGGAATCCATAGATGGGTGCCGGCGCCTCGGTTGGAGGAAGTGCCAGGGGATCCCATGGGAGCTATGCGATGACCCTCTCGACTAGTCCCCCTTGTTCTTGTTTCTTGTCGCCTCTGGATATTGCAGTCTTTATGTTGTTTCAGATTCTTGTGGAAATGATTTATGGATGCTCTTTGGTGACTTTCTTAATTGTTGTTGCTTGGGTTAAGTGTGATGAGTTTCATAGTTTCATTTGGTTTTGGTTGACTCATGAATGTTGTTGATTATGTCATTGTAATCTGTGAGTTTCATGATACCTTGGGTAGGATGTTGAGTCTTGTGATTCCCTGTTGGATGTTCTTGGTTGAGGTCTCTTCTTGTCAGCTTCTTAGCACGGGGGGTGGGTCTTCGGACCCACGTGGTCGGGTGGAACGTGCTAAGCACCCCATTGGGTCCCCAGTCAAGGATCGAGAGGTGCAGATTGGTGCCGTTGCAGCGACTCCAGAGTTGTATTTGTCTTGGAGCCAGTTACATTACTTTGTTCTTATCTTTCCGATGTATCATCTTATCTTGTTATGTGGTTCCTGCTCATATTGGGAAACATGTTTGTATCATTGTAAGACTTGAACAGTGTAAAGTAATGAAAAGGATGTGATGTAATATTTATCATTGGTAAACCGTGTATGGGTATGTTCCCATATCAGATGTTATCCAAAGTGTTGTATTTATTTTAGTGAATGGTTCTTATTGATGGTTTATATATGTACTTCGTCATGGATTAGATTCGGCTTTCATTCTTTATCATTGATGTATGGCATTAAGTTTCGTAATGTATCCTCGTGTACCCCAAGGGACGTAAATGATATTGGGTTTGTTTAAATGAATTTTCATGTCATAAATTTTGTGCATCTCATGCATGTTAGTTCTACTTTAAAAAAAAAAATTGTGTGTTAATCGTTGCCTTAGTTGTCCTTTGGGGTTCGCACGACGGGGCATTACACACACACTCCTATCTCTAGATCCCCTCTACCCTCTACCTTTAAGCCTTAAACCCTTAAACCCTCTCTCTCTATCTATCTCACTCACTCACTAATTCTATCTCAAGCTCCCTCTCTCCCCTCTACCCTTAACCCTTAAACCTTAAACCCTTTTACCCCCTACCCTTTATCTCTCTCCCACTCCCCCCCTCTCTCTCAAGTCTCTCCCTCCTAGACCCTCTCTCTCTCTCTCTCTCTCTCTCTCTCTCTGTAATACCCCTCATGCTACTATTTTATTTTTGTCATTCTCTGTGGTTTTGTTTGGCACATTGTGATTTGTATGGTACTGTTGATATCATGTTGTGGTACCATAGACTGTTATTGATTATATACTCTTATGATGCCATGGTTATTATGATGATATTTTATTATGATCGTTTGATGAAATTATCTAGAATTCAATAGACTAGAAAATAGTAATTGATGATATTAATGCAAATTAATGTAAATTTTATAATGCTTTATATGATGATATGTTTTGGTGAGGGGACAGGTAGCATCACTCGTTCGCGAGCGCCCTGCTACACTGCGAATCCTTCTCGCAATGCTTTGTAATTGATTATATGTATAGATGTTGTATATCACCTTGTTGGATGCAGACTTTGCAGGAGTAAGACTCGATTCCACCTATTTCGATAGGTCTGGGCGAGCATTGAACCAACCCAACAGCAGGAAGTTGAATAATTAAGGTGACATGAAAAGTAACTCCGCACCAAGGCGTCAACAGTTTTGTATCTTCTTGGTTTGTGCGTCTTGGTCATATTCATTGTCGTATTGGTCTTTGTATGTCATTGTGATTTTATGAATTATTTAATGTGGGTATGGTTTTATATTGTGATTTAAATAATTAAGTAATTTATAAAATAAAAACATAAAATAATAAGTAAATAAGGCAATGGATAAATGTTGGTAGTAGTAGTAAAAAAATATTTTATTTATTTTGAGTCTCTCAATGGTTGATTTTAATTGTTTAAAGTAATTAGTTAATAAAGTATTATGGAAAGATATATATATATATTATTTATTTAAATAAAAGTTCATGTTTGTGGATTTAAAATTTATTTAGTTTTAATTGAATGCATGAAAAATGAAAATGAAATATGGAAAAGGCAACAAAAGGGAATTAAGGTTAAAAATATTATTTGGATTTATTCTTGAAACGTGACCTCTGGTATTCACGGGAAGAGGAATTGAAAGGATTCCTGGGCATGGAATTTAATAAGGGTTTTTCTTTGTTTGAGGGGATGGTTGGAATGCTGGGAAATTTTACTTTCAATTATTTTTCTGTCTTTGGTTTCTTTTCTGTGTTCTGGAGAAATTGGTGAAGAGGAAGAAAGATTGGGATTTGTGCTGGAAGATCGGCAGCAAGGAATTAGTGCAGCAAGAGGATCAAAGCTTCTTCAATTTTCTGCAAGCGAAGGACGCCAGGTTCTTTTCTTTTAATTAATTATCTTCTATTAAAATAGGAATTGCCCCTGTGAATGAAACTTGTATTTAGGGTTGAAAATTAAATAATGGTAGGAAGAAAATCTATTGGGGTTACAGTTTAATCAAAGGAATTTTTAGCAGGGAATTGGGGATTGTTATTCGTTTAATGGAATTTTCTGGGGTTTCTGGGTTGTTGTTGATTGAAAAAGGATTTTATTGCAATCTGGAAACAAACAGTAGTTTTGTTGTCTCAATTGTTTAAAAAGAATAAAATATACATATTTGTGTAGGGACAATTTTTATTTCAACAAATTTCTGGGTGTGATATTCTGGTCTGTACATATATTTTATTAAAACAGTTCTTTTATTTTCAATTTTGCACAGTGAAATGTACAGTATAAATAACTTACCCTGTTTGGGGCATGCTCAAATTTCAGTGTATATATATATATATATATTTATACCCACATATATTTAAACTTATGAAATTTTTGAATAAAAATTTAAGTCACCGAAAACTGTGCATAGCATTTTATTTTTGTTTGGGTTTTATATATATTGCAATGGCTGTGTGGGAGGGTTCGGCCTCGGTTGTACCCACCACCCCGCCACCGGATGTGTGACAGTCTGCGGACTGTCCATGACAGTCCATAGGATTGCCGTGAGCAGTCCGTAGACTGCCCACGACCGGTGGCGAAGTTCCCCGTGACTGTGTGTGATGGGAATAATAATTCCCATGTAAATTTATATGTTAAACTTCTTTTAATCCGCGAACTTTTATATGTTATTTTCTGTGCGGATTTTTATCTTTATAAATATATATATGTATATATATAAATGTATATATGTATATATGTATATATATATGTATATATCTATATTTATATATATACATCTATTTATTAATTTATTTAATTATTCTGTTTTCTCTGATTTAAATAATGATGTATTATTTAATTATGTATACTATATATATATATATATTCAATTTCTTTCTGATTAATATATTTTGTTAATTTAACTGTTAGTTAAACAAATGTATATATATATTCTGTTTCTGTTTCTTTTCTGATTAAAAATTATATTTTCTATTAATTTAACTGTTATTTAGAAAATAGATATTCATATATAGATTCTATTTCTTTTCTGATTAAAAATTAAGCAAAATTTGTTACAATGAAAATAATAGTAAAATAGAAAGAAATCTGTCTTATTGATTTGTTAAATTACAACCTTGAGAGGATATTGTTAGTAGAAAAAAATCAATTACAAAAGTAAAACAACATTGTTTATTTATTTTGGTTTTAGTATGACTGTATTTTAGGAATGTAATTTATTTTGGATTCTACTTTGGAATTAAATAAGTTATCTCTTTTATTTATATTCTTGAAATTAAATCTTGTTGCATTGTTGGGTTTGGGACTTTGTTAATTCATTGATGTGGGAACCCTTTTTGTGTTAACACTTTAGTCTTCCAGAGGATGTTGGTCTTGTTGAATTTTCATCTTGAGTTCTGTTGAGTTATATTTTATTGATGGGGAGTACCGAATTTATGAGATTATGTTATGGTGTTTAAATTGCGAGATGGTCTATGCCTCGTATGTTGCTTTTGTTGTTGTATTTTGATGATCATGATTGGCTTGGTACAACCCCTGTTTCTTTCTAGTTTTGGTTGGATCTCTAGGGAGAGTGGCTCCTCGTGGGGGCCAACGCCCCGTTTAAGGGGAAGGGCTCAGGAGAACCCACGAGTGAGTTAGTAAACAAGTGATAACCTAATAATTAACTTAGGAGGGTTGGGTAGTAATATCATTACAAGATTTAAAATATGGATACCTCATCTTCATTAGTGCTTCCGCAGACTAATGGAAGGCTGAGAAGGCCGTGGTTGGCAAGGTCGTGACCTCGTCCTCACGAGAGGTCTACGGCTCCGCATGAGCTACCCTATGGTGCCGGTGCCTCAAGTAGGAGGAAGGGCCAGGAGATCCATAGATGGGGGCGGCGCCTCAGTTTGGAGGAAGGGCCAGGAGAACCCATGTAGGCTATGCGATGACACTCTCCCCTAGTTGCCCATGTGTTTGCTTTATTGTGTTTCTCTGGAAGTGGGTTATGGGAGTTGATTTAGATTGTTGTTTGAATTGATTTAAATTGATTTATGATTATTGTTTCGATACATCTTTAGCATGTGTTGTATGATCTCATTTATATTTGATTTACGATCTTGCATCTTTATGACATTGTGATATGATGTTATTGGTTGCTCATTTTAATTGGTGTATTGTGTGATGGATCTATGTTGATACTTTTTGTATGGTTGTACTTCTGTTGTCATTCTTGGTCGGAGTTACTTCTCTGTCACCTCTTAGCATGGGGGTGGTCGAGTGGAACGTGCTCCGCACACCGTTGGGTTCCCCATCAGCGTTCGTGGCTTCAGTCTCATCCAGTTGAAGATTTATTCCAGTTGATCTCCTTGTATTTTGATGAGTTTGTATATTGTATTCATCCCACATGTTTGGGATTCATGATGTAACTATATTGATGATGTAAAATTTGAAAGATGTAGTGTAGTTATCTACTTTGTAACTTTATTTGGCTATGTAATTTCTCATGGGTTTATCTTGTGATGGAATCTATATATATATCTAATGTTGTCTTATGAGATGATGTTTAGTAATGTCTATTTTCGATGTGACCTCGTTGGCCCCAAAGGACATGGTTGATTATGTTGTTTGTGTTTTAATGGAATGAAGTATATGAGTATGTATATGATCATTTAATATTGGTATGATGATTATTTATCTTTCTTTAATAAATAAAAATAAAAAAATTGTGTTCTTTATTTGTTTGTTCTTTGGGGCTTGCACGGCGGGCGTTACAACTTGGTATCAGAGCCAAGGTTGCACACGCTGGGGTCTCTGGGTAGTTATATCCACTAGGTAACCTTTGCGTGTTGGCTCTTGAGCTCATGTGTACCTTTGTCTTGTTGTGTAGAAGCATGGCTAGAGGCAGAGGTAGAGGTAGAGGTAGAGGCCGAGGAAGAGGCCAAGGTGGTGGCTGTGGGGCCAACCAACCGAATCTTTCACCGCCAAGTTCTCACGGTCCTGAGTCTGAGGAGCAATAGAATTATCAAAACAATTTGTCAGGTGGTAGAAAAAATCCAGAATAGCCGGGGTTGGATGGGCAGTTGCAGCATCTTTTGGGTGAGCTTCTTGATCGATTGGGCCCTAGACCTAATGGGGATCAGTCGGTTGAGAGAGAAAGAGAAAGGTCTCCAAAGCATAAGGGAAATTCAGTTGATCAGGATGCTTTACTAGCAGGACATATGAGGGATTTAATGAGAGCTCATCCACCTACCTTCGATGGCTCTGGAGGAGGGTTGGAAGCCGAGATCTGGTTAATTGATTTGGGCTGATGCTTCGCAATGCACCCCTACGGTAGTAATACCAAGGCTCGATGTGCTGTTATGCATTTGCGGGGTTTCACGTCCACTTGGTGGCAGCTTGAGGAATAGAAGTTGCATATGGATATTAGTATGGTCACTTGGGAACTTTTCTTAGAAAGGTTCAGGGCTCGCTTTCTCTCAGATCATTGGAGGCAGCGCAGGGTAGATGAATTCCACGATCTTAAGAAAATGGCAATGTCAGTAGAACAGTATGAACGTCGCTTCTATGAGCTGAAACAGTATGCAGGGATTAGCCATGATGAAGGGATGTTGGTTCAGCACTTTGTTAGAGGTTTGAACGCACGCATCAATGGTGGTGTAAGGGTCTTTGAAACTAAGACCATGGAAGTTGCTGTCGAAAAGGCTCGTTTGGTAGAGGAAAACTTGGCTATGGCCTTGGGTGGCCATATTGGAGTGCAGATTGGCAGTGCACCTACTCAGGGTTTTAGCACTCATGGGGGTCAGTCTCAGGGAGCAGGATCTTCCAGAAACAGGTTTCAACCCTCGAAAGGGGGTCATCAGCAGCAGCAGCCTCAGCAGCAGCAGTCAAAATAGAAGAACTTCCAATCTCCTCAGAGTGGCAATTCATAGTTTCGCAAGGATCGAAACAGGAACAGAGACCAAGTTCAGCATGAACGTTTTGCACAGCTTGCACCTAGTATCCAGTCAGCACCGAGTCGAGGGAGCTTTCAGCAGTCAAATGCTCCATCAAGGGGTAGAGGTTTTGGTAGGGGTACTGGGTGTTACTCTTGTGGGCAGCAGGGGCACATTGCCAGAGTGTGTCCTCAGAAGAGCACTTCAGGTTTTAATCAAAGGCCAGCTAGGTCAGAACTGATAGTAGGTGATGCAGGGAGATCTCATCGTGTATTTTCTGCAGTGGATAATCGACAGGTAGACCATCAGAGCACCGTCATTGAAACTACAGGTTCATTACATAAGTTTAACATTTTAGTACTTTTTGATTCTGGTGCATCTGATTCTTTTATCTCTCCTTTAGTTGTTGAGCGATGTAAACTGGGGGAAATAAAGCAAAGCGAAAAGTGGCAGGTTGAGTTAGCTTCAGGATCCAAGGTTGTGGTCGAGAAGTTGGTGCAAGGTTGTAGGTTAGAGTTAGGGGCAATGTCAACTAAGGTGGACCTCAGAATTCTTCCACTTGGGTCTTATGAGGTAGTCTTGGGCATGGATTGGCTAAGCTCACATCATGCCTTGATTTATTGCCGCCGTAAAACAGTGCGGTGTGTGGATGATTTTGGTAAAGAGGTGGAAATTGTGGGTGTTCAGAGGCCTGTTTCTTTGAGAATGATTTCAGCTATGCAGTTAAAAAGGTGTTTTCGTCAGGGTTGTCAGCTCCTTGCAGTATCAGTTAGTGACCTTGAGTCAGAGGATAGTAGGGAGGTGTCATTAAATGATTATCCTCTCCTTGCTGAGTTTTCTGATGTTTTCCCTAGTGAGATACCAGGGATGCCTCCTAAGACAGGTGGATTTTAGGATTGATTTGGTGCCTGGGGCTGAGCCTATCTCTTGGGTTCCTTACAGGATGACCACGCAAGAGCTCCAAGAGCTTCATCTACAGTTAGAAGAATTGTTAGCTAAGGGGTTTATCCGCCCTAGTGTCTCTCTGTGGGGAGCACCAGTGATCTTTGTCAAGAAGAAGGATGGTTCTCTTCATCTTTGTATCGATTACCGGCAATTGAATTAGGTAACAGTAAAGAATTGTTATCTCCTTCCCAGGATTGATGACCTCTTTGATCAAATAAAAGGGGCAAAGGTATTTTCCAAGATCAACCTTAAATCAGGGTATCATCAGTTGCGGATAGCAGAGGCCGACATTCATAAAATTGCATTTCGTACTCGGTACAGACACTACGAGTTCACAGTGATGTCGTTTGGGTTAACGAATGCACCTTCAGTTTTTATGATTCTAATGAATGGGGTGTTTCGAACTTACTTGGATAGGTTCGTCCTCGTGTTTCTGGATGATATTTTGATTTATTCTAAGTCTATGGAGGAACATGAGGTGCACCTAAAGCAGGTTTTGCAGTGCTTAAGGGATAACCAGTTGTATGCCAATCTGGCAAAGTGTGACTTTTATAAGACTAAGGTTTAGTATTTGGGCCATGTGATTTCTGAAGAGGGAATTTCTATTGATCCTGCTAAAATTCAGGCTATCATGGAGTGGTCCGTACCCACTAATGTCTCAGAAGTTCACAATTTTATGGGTTTAGCTGGTTATTACCAGAGGTTCATATAGGGCTTTTCGAGAATTGTGCATCCTATCACATCACTGCAGCGGAAAGGAAAGAAATTTCTTTGGACAGAGCAGTGTCAATTGGTGTTCCAAACCCTTAAGGAGAAACTAACTAGTGCTCCAATTCTGGCAGTGCCGGATCCTTCAGGTGATTTTGTGGTTTGTACTGATGCTTCACTTGAGGGTCTTGGAGCTGTGTTGATGCAGGATGGGAGAGTGATTGCCTATGAATCTCGGAAGTTAAAAGATCATGAACTCAATTATTCCACACATGAGCTTGAATTGGCCACAGTTGTTCATGCTCTTGTGAGATGGAGGCACTTTTTGTTAGGGCACCGGTTTGAGTTGCATACAGATCACCGAAGTTTACAATACATCTTCACTCAGCCGAATTTGAATGCTAGGCAGAGGAGGTGGATGGAGTTTTTGTGTGAGTATGATTTTGAGGTTAAGTATATTCAGGGTAAGGAAAATGTGGTGGCTGACGCTCTAAGTCATCGAAGGCATGAGGTTTCTACAATGTCTCTTGAGGTGGATTTGAAGAGTCAAATTCTTGCAGCCCTTCCTTCAGATAGTTGGTATTTAGAGGTGAAAGCTGAGGTAGAATCAGGTAGAGCTTTAGAAGGGAAATTTGCTGGTTATTCGTTGGATTCGGATGGTGCTTTGCGTTTCTCTGGACGATTGTATGTACCTCCTTCTAAGGGTCTTCGTACCTTAATTTTGACAGAGGGTCATCGAGCGCCTTACGCAACACATCCTGGAGTTAAGAAAATGTATGTGGATCTTCCTTCGCTCTATTTTTGGTCAGGAATGAAGTGGGATATCGCCGACTTTGTGGCTCGATGTCTTGAATGTCAGTGAGTGAAGGCTGAACATCATCATCCAGCAGGATTGCTACAGCCTCACCTTGTTCCGGAATGGAAATGGGATGTTATTTCCATGGATTTCATTGTTGGGTTGCCTATGTCATCTAGACGGCATGATGCTATTATGGTCACAGTGGACAGATTGACTAAGGTAGCTCATTTCTCTCCTGTTCGATCTTCATACACGACATCTTATGTTGCTAGGGTGTTCATGAATGATATAGTTAGATTGCATGGGATACCACGGAGGATCATTTCTGACAGAGATCTGGTATTCACGTCTGCATTGTGGACATCTTTGCAGCAATCTTTGGGAACTAAGTTGAATTTCAGTTCTACCTATCATCCTGAGACTGATGGTCAAACTGAGAGGGTTAACCAGGTGCTTGAGGATATGCTTTGTATGTATGTCATGGATCAGCAATCACGTTGGGAGGACTATCTGTACTTGGTTGAGTTTGTGTATAACAATGGGTACCATAGTGCTATTGGTATGGCTCCTTTTCAGGCTTTGTACGGTCGTCCTTGTCGTACTTTGAGTTGGGATAGATTGGAGGACAGGGTGCTTCTTGGGCCCGAGATGCTTAGAGATATGGAGCAGCAGGTGTCTCGCATTCAGGAGCATCTTGTAGCTGCCCAGGATAGACAGAAGAAGTATGTTGATGCTCATAGAGTTGATCGGCAGTTTGTAGTTGGTGATTGGGTGTTCCTTCGAGTGCGCCCACAGAAGAGCCCAATTCGTTACGGAAAGGGTTCGAAGCTTGTGCCTCGCTTCGTTGGACCCTTTGAGGTGTTGGAGCGGATTGGACCTGTTGCTTACCGTTTAGCCATGCCACCCAGTTTGTCGCGGATCCACGATGTATTTCATGTTTCTGTTCTTAGACCATACTTTCCTGATGTTACTCATGTTTTGGATTGGAATGCTCTTCAGGTCGAGGACGGGCAGCTGGCACTCGAGCCCATGGCCGTGCTTCAGCGTCCACGACTTACCCTCAGAGGCAGAGAGATTGATCAGGTGCGGGTTCAATGGGACCCGAATGATGAGGCTTCAGCTACTTGGGAGGATGTCTCTCGTATCAAGGATTCTTATCCTTATCTTTTTACTTGCTTCCAGGAGTAAGCCGAATTCTAGGGGGGAGGATGTAATACCCCTCATGCTACTGTTTGATTTTTTTCATTCTCTGTGGTTTTGTTTGGCACATTGTGATTTGGATGGTACTGTTGATATCATGTTGTGGTAGCATAGACTGTTATTGATTATATGCTCTTATGATGCCATGGTTATTATGATGATATTTTATTATGATCGTTTGATGAAATTATCTAGAATTCAATAGACTAGAAAATAGTAATTGATGATATTAATGCAAATTAATGTAAATTTTATAATGCTTTATATGATGATATGTTTTGGTGAGGGGATAGGTAGCATCACTTGTTCGCAAGCGCCCTGCTACACTGCGAATCCTTCTCACGATGCTTTGTAATTGATTATATGTATATATGTTGTATATCACCTTGTTGGATGCAGACTTTGTAGGAGTAAGACTCGATTCCACCTATTTTGATAGCTCTGGGCGAGCATTGAACCAACCCAACGGCAGGAAGTTGAATAATTAAGGTGACATGAAAAGTAACTCCGCACCAAGGCGTCAACAGTTTTGTATCTTCTTGGTTTGTGCGTCTTGGTCTTTGTATGTCATTGTGATTTTATGAATTATTTAATGTGGGTATGGTTTTATATTGTGATTTAAATAATTAAGTAATTTATAAAATAAAAACATAAAATAATAAGTAAATAAGGCAATGGATAAATGTTGGTAGTAGTAGTAAAAAAATATTTTATTTATTTTGAGTCTCTCAATGGTTGATTTTAATTGTTTAAAGTAATTAGTTAATAAAGTATTATGGAAAGATATATATATATTTATTTAAATAAAAGTTCATGTTTGTGGATTTAAAATTTATTTAGTTTTAATTGAATGCATGAAAAATGAAAATGAAATATGGAAAAGGCAACAAAAGGGAATTAAGGTTAAAAATATTATTTGGATTTATTCTTGAAACGTGACCTCTGGTATTCACGGGAAGAGGAATTGAAAGGATTCCTGGGCATGGAATTTAATAAGGGTTTTTCTTTGTTTGAGGGGATGGTTGGAATGCTGGGAAATTTTACTTTCAATTATTTTTCTGTCTTTGGTTTCTTTTCTGTGTTCTGGAGAAATTGGTGAAGAGGAAGAAAGATTGGGATTTGTGCTGGAAGATCGGCAGCAAGGAATTAGTGCAGCAAGAGGATCAAAGCTTCTTCAATTTTCTACAAGCGAAGGACGCCAGGTTCTTTTCTTTTAATTAATTATCTTCTGTTAAAATAGGAATTGCCCCTGTCAATGGAACTTGTATTTAGGGTTGAAAATTAAATAATGGTAGGAAGAAAATCTATTGGGGTTACAGTTTAATCAAAGGAATTTTTAGTAGGGAATTGGGGATTGTTATTCGTTTAATGGAATTTTCTGGGGTTTCTAGGTTGTTGTTGATTGAAAAAGGATTTTATTGCAATCTGGAAACAAAAAGTAGTTTTGTTGTCTCAATTGTTTAAAAAGAATAAAATATACATATTTGTGTAGGGACAATTTTTATTTCAACAAATTTCTGGGTGTGATATTCTGGTCTGTACATATATTTTATTAAAACAGTTCTTTTATTTTCAATTTTGCACAGTGAAATGTACAGGATAAATAACTTACCCTGTTTGGGGCATGCTCAAATTTTAGTGTATATATATATATATATATTTATACCCACATATATTTAAAATTATGAAATTTTTGAATAAAAATTTAATTCGCCGAAAACTGTGCATAGCATTTTATTTTTGTTTGGGTTTTATATATATAATAATGGTTGTGTGGGGGGCGGTTCGGCCTCGGCCGTACCCACCACCCTGCCACTGGATGTGTGATAGTCTGCGGACTATCCAAGGCAGTCCGTAGGACTACCGTGAGCAGTCCGTAGATTGCCCACGACCGGCGGCAAAGTTCCCCGTGACTGTGTGTGTTGGGAATAATAATTCCCATGTAGATTTATATGTTAAACTTCTTTTAATCCGTGAATTTTTATATGTTATTTTTTGTGCCGATTTTTATCTTTATAAATATATATATATATATATATATATATATATATATATATATATATATATATATATATATATATATATATATATATATATATATATATATATATATATATATATATATATATATATGTATGTATGTATATATATATATACATATATATATAGATATATATATATATACATACATACATATATATATATATTTATATATAAATATATATATTTATATATATATTTATATATATATATATATATTTATATATATATATATACATATATTTATTAATTAATTTAATTATTCTGTTTTCTCTTATTTAAATAACGATGTATTATTTAATTTTGTATGCAATATATATATATATATTCAATTTCTTTCCGATTAATATATTCTGTTAATTTAATTGTTAGTTAAACAAATGTATATATATATTATGTTTCTGTTTCTTTTCTGATTAAAATTATATTTTCTGTTAATTTAACTGTTATTTAGAAAATAGATATTCATATATAGATTCTGTTTCTTTTCTGATTAAAAATAAAGTAGAATTTGTTACAATGAAAATAATAGTAAAATATAAAGAAATATGTCTGATTGATTTTTTAAATTACAACCTTGAGAGGATATTGTTAGTAGAAAAATCAATTACGAAAGTAAAACAACATTGTTTATTTATTCTGGTTTTATAATGACTGTATTTTAGGAATGGAATTTATTTTGGAATCTACTTTGGAATTAAATAAGTTATTCCTTTTATTTTCATTCTTGAAATTAAATCTTGTTGCATTGTTGGGTTTGGGACTTTGTTAATTCATTGATGTGGGAACCCTTTTTGTGTTAACACTTTAGTCTTCCAGAGGATGTTAGTTTTTTTGAATTTTCATCTTGAGTTCTGTTGAGTTATATTTTATTGATGGGGAGTACCAAATTTACGAGATTATGTTATGGTGTTTAAATTGCGAGATGGTCTATGCCTCATATGTTGCTTTTGTTGTTGTATTTTGATGATCATGATTGGCTTGGTACAACCCCTGTTTCTTTCTGGTTTTGGTTGGGTCTCTAGGGAGAGTGGCTCCTCGTGGGGGCCAGCGCCCCGTTTAAGGGGAAGGGCTCAGGAGAACCCATGAGTGAGTTAGTAAACAAGTGATAACCTAATAATTAACTTAGGAGGGTTGGGTAGTAATATCATTAAAAGATTTAAAATATGGATACCTCGTCTTCATTAGTGCTTCTGTAGACTAATGGAAGGCTGAGAAGGCTGTGGTTGGCAAGGTCGTGACCTCGTCCTCACGAGAGGTCTACAGCTCCGCATGAGCTACCATATGGTGCCGACGCCTCAAGTAGGAGGAAGGGCCAGGAGATCCATAGATGGGGGCCGGCGCCTCAGTTTGGAGGAAGGGCCAGGAGAACCCATGTAGGCTATGCGATGACACTCTCCCCTAGTTGCCCATGTGTTTGCTTTATTGTGTTTCTCTGGAAGTGGGTTATGGGAGTTGACTTAGATTGTTGTTTGAATTGATTTAAATTGATTTATGATTATTGTTTCGATACATCTTTATCATGTGTTGTATGATCTCATTTATATTTGATTTATGATCTTGCATCTTTATGACATTGTGATATGATGTTATTGGTTGCTCATTTTAATTGGTGTATTGTGTGATGGATCTATGTTGATACTTTTTGTATGGTTGTACTTTTGTTGTCATTCTTGGTCAGAGTTACTTCTCTGTCACCTCTTAGCACGGGGGTGGTCGGGTGGAACGTGCTCCGCACACTGTTGGGTTCCCCATCAGCGTTCGTGGCTTCAGTCTCATCCAGTTGAAGATTTATTCCAGTTGATCTCCTTGTATTTTGATGAGTTTGTATATTGTATTCATCCCACATGTTTGGGATTCATGATGTAACTATATTGATGATGTAAAATTTGAAAGATGTAGTGTAGTTATCTACTTTGTAACTCTGTTTGGCTATGTAATTTCTCATGGGTTTATCTTGTGATGGAATCTATATATATCTAATGTTGTATTATGAGATGATGTTTAGTAATGTCTATTTTCAATGTGACCTCGTGGGCCCCAAAGGACATGGTTGATTATGTTGTTTGTGTTTTAATGGAATGAAGTATATGAGTATGTATATGATCATTTCATATTGGTATGATGATTATTTATCTTTCTTTAATAAAAAAAATAAAAATATTTGCGTTCTTTATTTGTTTGTTCTTTGGGGCTTGCACGACGGGCGTTACACTCTCTCTCTCTCTCTCTCTCTCTCTCATTCACTCCTTCTATCTCTAGATCCCCTCTACCCTCTACCTTTAATCCTTTAAGCCTTAAACCCTCCCTCTCTCTCTCACTCACTCACTCACTAATTCTATCTCGAGCTCCCCTCTACCCTTAACCCTTGACCCTTAAACCCTAAACCCTTCTACCCTCTACCCTTTATCTCTCTTCCACTCCCCCTCTATCTCTCTCAAGTCTCTCCCTCCTACCCCCTCTCCCTCTCTCGCCCTACCCTTAAACCCTAAAACCTTGTACCTACCTCCTTTATCTCTCTCCCTCCTCTCTCAAGTCTCCTCCTATCCCTCCTCTCTCCCTCTAACTTGTAGCCTTACCATTTATCTCTCTCCCCCTCCCCCATCTCTCTCTCTCAAGTAGCTCTCTCCTACCCCCTCTCTGTCTCTCCCCTCTACCCTCTACCCTTAAGCCTTAAACCCTTAAACCCTATCTCTCTCACTGACTCACTCCTCCTTTTGTCTTGAGCTCCCCTATAGCCTTAAAAACCCTTAAACCCCTCTCTCTCTATCTCTCACTCACTAATTCTATCTTGAGCTCCCTCTCTCCCCTCTACCCTTAACCCTTAAACCCTAAACCCTTGTACCCCCTACCCTTTATCTCTCTCCCACTCCCCCCTCTCTCTCTAAGTCTCTCCCTCCTACCCCCTCTCCCTCTCTCCCTCTACTCTTAACCCTTAAACCCTAAACCCTTGCCCCCTACCCTTTATCTCTCTCCCACTCCCTCCTCTCTCTCTCAAGTCTCTCCCTCCTACCCCCTCTTCCTCTCTCCCCTCTACTTTTTAATTATATACTTTTAATATTATAATAATAATATAGAATTAATAATAATTATATATTATTATTATAATATATTGTAATAATAAGTATATTATATATTATAATATAAAAAGAATAAAATATAACTATTAAAATTTTGGAAAACAAAAAAAAAAAATTGGAAAATAAAAAATGGGGAAAACAAAGATCCATGTCAAGGGGTTCAGTGGAACCAGCTTTCCAGGTTCGACTGAACCCCTCTAGTATACATTTTTTTATTGTATTTTAAAGTGGTTCAACTGAACATATGTTCGACCGAACCTATGATCGACTGAACATATTTTCTTGGTTTGCCTGAACCACCCTTTTTTCACCTTCACCCTTCGAGGCACCAAAATTGTCCAAAATTTTGCACTTCAAAGCTCGATTTGAAAATGAAAATGGAGGAGATTTCACAAACCCAACTGGTATTAGGTAGCCCTCAAAAT
The DNA here is from genome assembly GCA_007258455.2 of Sequoia sempervirens. NCBI lineage: Eukaryota > Viridiplantae > Streptophyta > Pinopsida > Cupressales > Cupressaceae > Sequoia > Sequoia sempervirens. Next base: position 80,288,234 of record VDFB02179234.1, read on the forward strand.
GAGCTATCCAACGAATATAATTTTAATATGTTTTGGTTTTATTATCTTTTTTTTTAAGTTTTATTAAATATAGGTTTCTCACCGAAAATGAAGTTCTCTATTTTGCACATCTAGAAAAATAGAAAATTATAAAAAAAAAAAATAGAAAAATATGAGTGCACTAGATATTGGAGTCCTTCATCCAACAAAAAATAATAAAAAATCAATACATACAATAAAAGTTATGTGTTATACGGTCGCGCTATGTCTGAATTGTAATTGGTTTGACTTTGAAATTTGATTAAAGAAAAAATATTCAATAAAAAACTATCTAACCAAGTGGAAGCACTAGATATCAGAATTAAAAATCTAAATTCAAAAGAATTAGAATTTTATCCTTCAAGGAAAAAAATTTATGCCCTATACGGTGTGTGTCACTTTTTTAAAATGTTGTTTTCTGAAAAAAACCAATTTTTGTGGCAGATGGAAAACAAAGTGCAATCTGATTCCAATTTTTTTGAAATAATATTTTTAGAATCTACAGATAAAATGTGGAGAGACTCTATTTTGCATCATCTTCAAATTCCTCACGGTTTATCCGTTATAGGTGCCCTAATGTGAAGATTTAGTTAATAATAATAATTTTAGTGTCCAGTTTGGCCAAAAATTGTAAACCACTATTGTGGGATCATCCCAAGTCACTATCAGAGCAAACAGTTTCTAAAGTCAAAAGGTGAAAATGACTTGTCCTTTTTACCCTTTTACCTTTTAAGGGTCAAACAAGGTGGGTTTTTGTTGGCATTTTGTTATTTTTAATCTAGGGCAGCTTTTAATCAATTATCGGGAGCTAAATCACTGTGTCCCTCTAATTTGAATTTTATCATCAAATCAACATTTTCTCATCATCAATGATTTATCTCCCAAGGGGGCATCATCAATATAAGGAACATTTTTTTTAATTAGGAGCATATTAGTTAAAAAAATTCTGATCAGGGGCAAAATCAAACGTAACAAATTTCAAAAGAAGGAATTTTTTCTTTGAAGCAATGCATTTCACACATCACTTCAAATAGGGGAAAAATGTATATGCATAAAATTGGTCATGTCTAATTAATCCTGGCATTTAAATTAAATATTTATTATTTAATTAATCTCTCTAAAATTCCTCTGCATATGATTAAATTTAATTAATTTAATTATATTGTTCATTCACTTTATTCTTCTGCCATGATTAAATAAATCAACTTTATTTAATTATTTCACATTCATATGTCTACTTGATTAATTAATTAAATACTTTTTATTTATTATAATTAATTATCACTTTTTGAATTTAACTAAGTCTTTTGATTTAATTAAATTTAAATATTTTATTAAATTAATTTCATTTACATGTCATTTCCTAAAATTTAATTAAATATCCTTCATATATTTTCAAATCATAATTAAATATTTTTTTTAATTATTAAATCTTCCATTTTCTTCAAATCATAATTACATATTTTATTTAATTAAGAAAATATTTCATGTCACCAATAAATGAATAATGAATTTGATAAATTCATTATTTATCTTCAAAATCTTTCCAAAATCTCACAAAAAGATGATTTTTACAATTCATCTTTATCATATCATCTTATCTCTTCCCCGAAAAAAGAAAAAAAATCTTGCTTTTTGGTTTTCTTCTATTTTTCTCTCCAATCTTATCCATCTTCGACTGTTCGATCTGCCAGGAATTTTCACTGCCGTTGATCACATCAGCCAATTAGAATCTTTTGAAATATCTATAAATACCCCTACGAACCCAAGCATTGGTTACAACACACACACATTAGATACAAGCAATTAGGCGATTAGCATTTTAGCATTGTTATCATCAACTTTAGCATTCATAACATTTCTTAGTTCTGGTTTCTTTTAATAGTAATCATAGCATGTTAATCATATCTTAGCATAGCATGCATTCATCTTTAATCTCTTTCTCAAGGAAGACTGTTTGTTGAGCCTGGCACACAAGATCTGAGAGCAAGCTAGAATCGACAAAAAAACTAGAGATATAGGACAATGGAACTTCTTTGAAGCATAAATGGATTTTGCATTTCTTTCCTTTATTTTATGCTTTGATTTAAAGTTTCATTGGTTTGTTTGATTTTTTTTTTAAATCCACATTTGTTTATTTCATACACTTAAAAATTGATCACACACATTTGATTTTATATCAGAATGAAACAAAATGGACCAAAAGGATGAAGCTATGTACATAGGAGAATGTATTTAGACTCCCTGTATAGAATTGGTGCTATATATGGGATAGTAGATGCACATAATGTGATTTTGTTGTGTTTAGAGGTGATTTTGTTGTTAGATTAATTGCTTCCCTTGGTTATTCAACACAAAGGTTACCTGGATCTTTGATGAGTGTAATAAGGCCAATGTAGTGTAAGACTAGGTCTATACTCATAATTATATTGATTGGCTCTTTATGCCACAACATATTATCATAGGGTGTATAGTTGTGACCAAGCACCATGCATTTTTCCAAAATTTGTACCTACAAGGATATGCTTTTTAGAGTTTATGTGGTAGGTGCTTTGGATGGAGCATGATTTAATGAGGAATCAAAGAAAAGACAAATTATTTCCTGATTTAACAGTGTTTGAGGAATTGTCTATTGGATATGACATGTTGGAGGCACTACAAAGGTTCATGAGGGTCAATTATCCCCTCAAGTCTGGAAACGAGAGAGTATGTGACCCAGAGGGTCATATTAATATGATTAGAAGGACTTTGTTAACAAAGAGGGCCATATCTCATGTATTTCACCCCAAGGAGGATGTAATAAGGAATTTGATATATTTTAATGATGTATTCAAGACAAGAAGGAGATGGATAACAATGATGAGGTGGGAAGAGTAGAAAAAGGAAAAGAATAAGAGTTTCAAAGGGTTCTTTTCTAATGAGCCTAATCTTCTCATAAGGATGCAATTGATCCTTGGTAAATTTGATGAATTTTATAAAATGGCCCAAGATGAGGGGTCAATTCCACTTCCCACACCCCAACAACCATCACATGAAGCATCCAAATCTCATACACCACCTCCATCACCAACACATCCATCCACTCTATCTCCCATACATGAACCCCGGGCCAAGAAATAGAAGATTGAGTCACTGGTTGATTATGGCTCAAGTGATGATGAGGAGCAAGAAGCAATTTTTACTCTGACAAAGATGGAGGTGGCAGAGCAACAAAATATTCAAGAGCCTCATGACCCTAAAATCAGGATATCAAAGGAAGGTGCTAATGAGATTCAGGATGATGAGAGGGTAGTTTCCTCTCTAAGGTTTATCGAGGATGAAAATTTTATTTATACTAATGAATTTAAATATTTTTGGATTAAAATAAAGATGAAGATGAAGGAGTTTGATGAAATATTGAAGATCAATCTCATGGGAATTGATGAATCAGAGGAGGTTAAAATTCAACCTCAAACATTAGCAGAGTTAAATATTGATAATATTAATGTTACCCCCCAAGAGGCAAGAGAATTAGTATTGAAAAGTGATATGTTGATCATACCAGGTATGGATTTATCCAAAGTGTTTCTTTTGGATCATACTAGAGCACAAGATGACCCAATGTTAGTTGAAGAGTTTCATTCAGAGGAAGGTTTTTTAGGAACAAGGTATAACCCTACCACCCAAACTCTTGCTTTAAGGAAAAAACAAAAGAGCACAAGGAAGCCTCGACTCTTAGATGTGGTGCAAGAAATGAGAGGGTCAGCCATGGGGAGAACAATGAAAGATACAAATCCTATAGAGGATGAAACTATAACCATGCATTCTGCAATGTTCACCAAAGATGTGGTGGAGAATATAGAAAAGAAAAAAACTAAATATGAGAAAAGACTAAAATTATCAAATGATGAAGTAAACAAATTGTTTATTGAGAATGTAAACTTGAAACAACAATTACAACATGCTATGACAGTGAGGGGGGATGAGGTAGTTGCTTATCACCCACCTATCCAGGCTGAAGACCCACAAATACAACAGATGAAAGATGAAATTGATAGGTTAAAGAAACATAATATGGAATATGTCAAGCATCACATCCTAGATACCCTGAGAAAAATATTGGAGCATAGAGTTGAGATATTAAAGGAAAAATTAGGTGGAGTACATGAAAGTTTTAGCAATCTGGTTAAAGCTTTGGAACAGATAAATGCTAATTCCCCTATCATTGAGGAACTTCAGAAGAGGTGGAACCCTACTTATCACATTCTAACTACCTTGTGCAAAGAAACACAAAGGGATCTAGATGCCCCTCCAAGACTCAAACCTACCAAGGAAATGGTAAAGGGTGTGATTGAGGAACATAAGTATTTAATAAATATGAAGAAGAAAGTGGAGAATATAAGGAATGCATTTGATTCTATAAAATACATCTTCATCCCTTCAATCATCAAATGTGGTGACCAATTAGAAGGTGTGGATGAGTGGAAAGATGAATTTGATCATATGGTTTCTCAGTGCTTAACACACATACAAAATGATGGGGATATCAGCCTTGACAGATTTCATACTTTGTTGGATGGGATTTCCATACTAGACAACGGATACACAGAATTTGTGGTAGATGTCAGGAACCTACTTGATAATAGATGGAAGAGCCACCTCACAAATGTCACTGTTGCACAAGAATTCAAATGGCCAAATTATTTGACAATCAGTAAGTGGTAGGAGAAGTATTTGGGCTTCGATGAGGATTGATTGTCATCATCACAAAGAAAGATTAATCATACAGTAAAAGGTTTACACAAGTCTTAGATGACCACATGCTTTTTACTCGAAGACTAACGAATTAGCACATGTTTGTTGTTTAGTTATTTAAGTTATGTTTAATTTCATAATTATGTTTTGTTACCAAAAGACATGTCCTTTGGTCTGAAGCTTGTTTCCTCTCATATAAATAAGAGAGACCAAGACCAAAAGGAAGGATGAGATTAGATATAGGAAAGTAACAGGTGAATAGGGATAGCTACAATGTTTACATTTCAAAAGACCAAGATGCATGTATAAATTTTGAAGAATTTAATGAAATATCTTTGATTTGGTGGCATCATATTGGTATCAATTATTTGTTGAATTAATTGAAAGATATTATCAGGTTGTCTCCAAGGTTGACATTTCTTTATTATTTAAATTGGTGTATCAAGTATATATTCAATTTATCAATGCACATTTGTTGTACTTGTGTGATATGATTAATTGGTTCTTTCAAGTAAAGATTAAAACCCTTCTAGTCATTCACAACAATCTGGAAGTGTCATTTGGATGAATAAGAATAACTTGGTAATTTCATTCTCACACTTTTATATAATTTATAAACCAATACTAGTGTGCCAAACAGTTTGAGTTATTGCCAACATGTCACATATTCAAGATCTTCATTAGACTCCATGTACCCAACAAGGTACTGGTCTTATCCATCCCATCATTTAGTTTCATCCAATTTATTTTCAAAACATTACATCTATTGATTGAGAATATTCCTAAACATCATATCTTGATATTGCTTATACAATTTACACTATATAGTTCTGCATCTCTCCACTTCCAATTGCCATTATGGATAGATTGCTCAAGTAGGAAACACATAGTCTAAGTCAGCCTCATTTGCATACGTACACCCGACGAGGTCTGGTAGAGCCTGAAGAGAAGAAGGTTAAAATTTATGATTTGGCCTTGTATGTTAGCCAAAAATGTACCAAGATCTTGGAAACCTATTATGGTTTCAAACCAGCATTTTTGAGACCTAACATTTTGGTGACTTTGTTGAGGATCCAATTTTTTTGGTGGAGGATTTGATGATTTGTATTGATTACCAAATGGCTTTTGAAGTGACTTTGGTGTATTTGAGGGTCGTGCATTATTATTCCCTTGTTTGTGAGGTGGTACATATTTAGGAAGGTTAGCTATTTGAGCATCAAATTAGGTTTTTTGTACTTTCAAATCTTGGAGTTCTTTTATCACTTGGAGCCTTTGTTCATATTCTACTTTTGGTCTTTCCATTTCTTGTCTTTCATACTCCAATTGTGCATTTAATTCTTCTTGAGTCATAAATCCATAATTTTCCTCAAGGGCTCCATTACCACTAGGCTAATTCTGATTCCCTTCCATTCCCTAATCTTATTCATGTCATCTCCTGATTCTTTCAGCCTCAATTTCAGCACTGAATTCTTCTTCTTTCTAAGGATCTAGCTAATAAAAAGGATTCCTTTTGTCTTCAGGTGTGTGTGGTTCTTCAACTGATTTGTTTACATTTGTCAAAGCATCATAGCGATTATATGTTTCAAAGTGTGGTTTTGATACTTTATCTTTATTTGTCACGCACATGTCATAAGATGCCTTCTTACCCTTATTCTTATGTGTCCATTTACTATTGTCACAAGGACCTCCTTTATTCTTACCCTTATTCTTAAGATGAAGATGAAGATGAAGCAGTTTGATGAAAGATTGAAGATCAATCTCATGGGAGCTGATGAATCAAAGCAGGCTAAAATTCAACCTCAAACATTAGCAAAATTAATTATTGATAATATTAATGTTACCCCCCAGGAGGCAATAGAATTAGTATTGAAAAGTGATATGTTGATCATACCAGGGATGGAGTTATCCAAAGTGTTTCTTTTGGATCAGATTAGAGCACAAGATGACCCAATGTTAGTTGCAGAGTTTGATTCAGAGGAAGGTGTTTCAAGAATAGGGTATAACCCTACCACCCAAACTCTTGCTTTAAGGAAAATAAAAAGAGCACAAGGAAGCCTCAACTCTTAGATGTGGTGCAATAAATGAGGGGTTCAACCTTGGTGAGAACAATGAAAGATACAAATCCTACAAAGGCTGAAACTATAACCATGCATTCTGCAATGTTCACCATAGATGTGGTGGAGAATGTAGAAAAGAAAAAAACTAAATATGAGAAAAGACTAAAATTATCAAATGATGAAGTAAACAAATTGTTTATTGAGAATGTAAAGTTGAAACAACAATTACAGCAGGCTACCATAGTGAGGGGGGATGAGGTAGTTGCTTATCACCCACCTATCTAGGCTAAACACCCACAAATACAATAGATGAAAGATGAAATTGATAGGTTAAAGAAACATAATATGGAAGATGTCAAGCATCACATCTTCGATACCCTTAGAAAAATATTGTAGCATAGAGTTGAGATATTGAAGGAAAAAATAGGTGGAGTACATGAAAGCTTTAGCAATCTGGCTAAAGCTTTGGAACAGATAAATGCTAATTCCCCTATCATTGAGGAACTCCAGAAGAGGTGGAACCCTAATTATCACATTCTAAATACTCTATGCAAGAAAACAAAAAGGAATATAGATGCCCCTCCAAAACTCAAACCTACTCATGAAATGGTAAAGGGTGTGATTGAGGAGCATAAGTATTTAATAGATATGAAGAAGAAAGTGAAGAATATAAGGAATGCATTTGATTCTATAAAATACATCTTCATCCCTTCAATCATCAAAGATTATGATCAATTAGAAGGTGTGGATGAGTGGAAAGATGAATTTGATCAGATGGTTTCTCAGTGCTTGACACACATACAGAATGATGGGGATATCAGCCTTGACAGATTTCATACTTTGCTAGAAGGGATTGCCATACTAGACAATGGATACATGAAATTTGTGGTAGATGTCAAAAACCTACTTGATAATAGATGGAAGAGCCACCTCACAAATCTCACTGCTACACAAGAATTCAAATGGCCAAATTATCTGACAATCAGTAAGTGGTAGGAGAAGTATTTGGGCTTCGATGAGGATTGATCGTCATCATCACAAAGAAATATTAATCATATAGTAAAAGCCTTACATAGGTCTTAGATGACCATGGGATTTTTACTTGAAGACTAATGAATTAGCACATGTTTGTTGTTTAGTTATTTCAGTTATGTTTAATTTCATAATTATGTTTTGTTACCAAAGGATATGTCCTTTGGTCTAAAGCTTGTTTCCTCTCATATAAATAAGAGAGGCGAAGACCAAAAGGAAGGATGAGATTAGATATAGGAAAGTAATAGGCGAATAGGGATAGCTACAATGTTTACATTTCAAAAGACTAGGATGCATGTATAAATTTTGAAGAAGTTAATGAGAGATATTTGATTTGGTGGCATCATATTGGTATCAATTGTTTGTTGAATTAATTGAAAGATATTATCAGGTTGTCTCCAAGGTTGACATTTCTTTATTAGTTAAATTGGTGTATCAAGTATATATTCAATTTATTAATGCACATTTGTTGTACTTGTTTGATGATTAATTGGTTCTTTCAAGTAAATATTAAAACCCTTCTAGTCATTCACAATAATCTAGAAGTGTCATTTGGATGAATAAGAATCACTTGGTAATTGCATTCATGCACGTTTATAATACAAGTTATAAACTAATACTAGTGTGTCAAACATTTTGAGTTATTCCCAATAGGTCACATATTGAATATCTTCATTAGACTCCATCTACCCAACAAGGCATTGGTCTTATCCATCCCATCATTTAGTTTCATCCAATTTATTTTTATAACATTACATCTATTGACCAGGAGCATATTCCTAAACATCATATCTTGATATTTCTTAATCAACTTACACTAGATAGTTCTGCATCTCTCCACTTCCAATTGCCATTGTAGATAGATTTATCAAGTAGGAAACATATCGTCTAAGTCTGCCTCATTTGTATAGGTACACCCACCTAGGTCTGGAAGAGCCTAAAGAGAAGAAGGTTCAAATTCATCATTTGGCCTTATACGTTAGACAGAAACGTGCCAAGAGCTTGGAAACCTCTTGTGGTTTCAAACCAATGTTTTTGAGACCTAACATGGTGTAATTCATGTTAGCACCTTTTAAAATTATTTTGGCACCTATTACAAATCCCACCTACACATTAATCATTAAACTTTAGTAGCGGACACCAAAACCATTACACCCCAATTAAACTTCATTTTGGTTCCAATTATTGCATATGACTAATGCTTTTTTATTGGTTATCACATTATTTTCCATCATTTTATTTGGGTTTACATAGATATTCGTACATATAGATGTATGTATATGTATTTTTATAGATATATGTATACATGTATCTGTGTATACATATCATTACACAAGATATATATATATATATATATATATATACATGTACAAAAAAATTTAAATGTAAATGAAAGAAGATGTGTTGTATTCAACAGTGATAGGATATTAATTTTAATAGAGGTAGATTGATTACAGACTTGGGTTTTCAAAAAAGTGCACAAGAAAGTAACCAAGGGTTTCATAATAATAATTCCTTAATTGCAGGAATACAAAACGCTTTCAGATAGATGTTGAATATTCAAGGTAAGGGTTTCATGAGATTAATTCCTTAAGCACATGAATTTGGAAAAAATGAGGCAAGGGTTTTCACAAATATGGCATATTTTAAATGGGCTTGCCGATTTATGCCCATAGTGACATGGGATATTTATAAAAAGATCGAAGCAAACCAAAAAATATTATTTTGCAGACATGTGGTCAAACCCCATGAAATTCCTCATCATTTCTGGAGACAAAATCATGAGACAATCGACTTTACCAAGCCGTGAGCTTGCACAAAAATGGGGAGAGGAAATAATAATTTAACCCCAAAAAAACCTGTGGGAAAAAGACTAGCACCATGACCCAACAAAATCAAATAGCACATGGTGAAAATGCATTCAAGAGGAATGATTTATTTCATAAACAAGCAGTAATAATTTAGGAATCAGCGAATAAACCCTACATGGGTCCTAAAAGATGCAGAAGAAAATGATTAACCGGTACCATTGTTTGCATTTTGAAAGGATAGGCAAAGGATATATACATATATATCGATCTGCTTAATGAACAAGAGACAAGAGACACAGAATTCGTTAATGAATGTGTACAATGTTATATATATATAACATTCTACATATTCATTTAAAAATTCAAACACACAACTTATTGAATTTGCAAATGAATGTGTACAATGTTATATATAACATTGTACACATTCAAATCATGATGAACAGGAGCGATGGGAGCGGGAACAGGAGCGAGCGAGCAGGAAAAGTCTGGTTTTGAATCTTCGAACAGTGTAGCGGGCGGGGGTTCGGGGGAATCTCAGGCGAATGTGGAGATTTATTCGAGTCCTGAGAAAGGTAAGTCAGGCTCTATTGAAAAGGACGTTCGCGAAAAGGTCCAAGTGGACCCAAGTGGAAGGGATGGGATTTCAACCCTGATTGGGAAGTGTGATGATAAATCCAAGGCTGTCGCGGGCCTGTCGGAAAAAGGGGATGAAAAGGGTAAAAAGTGGTCTTCTTTGTTTGGTTTTCAGCCAAATGACAAATCATCTTTTCCCCCTGTGTGCATCTTTTCTGACCCGGGGTCAGGAAATTTTTCTATTTCTGTGCCAGATGAAATCATAGACCATAATATTGCAAAGATGGAGAATGTTTTGGTCGGAAATTTTTTGGGTCCTAGACCTAATATTGAAGTTGTAAGGGAGTTTGTTAAGAACAAATGGAAAACCAGTGGACTAGTTACAGTGGAGGCGCTTCCTAGAGGTTTTTTTTCCTTTTAGTTCACCTGCAAAGAGGATTCCAAGGCTGTCAGGAGTGGTGGCCCTTAGGTTATTGGAAAGTCTTCCTTGGCCCTAAAGAAGTGGTCTTCTAGGGTTGATCTGTCTGACTCCATTTTTGAAATGGTGTCGGTCTGGGCTAGATTGCCTGGTCTTCCTTTGGAGTATTGGAATACAGATATTTTCAATGGGATTGCTAGCTCCTTTGGAGAACTCTTGTCCATTGATTCAATGACTGCGGCTAGAAAGTGTTTGGTCTTTGCTAGAATCTGTGTACGGGTTTCTCAAAATGCTGATCTCCCTTCTTCGATTGACATCCAATCCAAGTTGGTAGTTTGGAAGCAAGCTATTGAATTTGAAACCACACCCTTTGTTTGCTTTAAATGCCGAAAGTCTGGACATTGGGCAAAAAAGTGCCCGCTAAACAATAAAAGTGAAAAGGAGAAAGTTGCTAACCCTAAGACTGTGTGGAGGAAAATATCTGAGGAGGTGAGGCAAATTTTTTCCCCTGGTGTGAAGGAGAATATTGAAATACATACTTCTGCTCCTAATCTGAAGGCGAACCATAGGTGTTTGCATAAGGATGCTTGCCCTAGTATAGAATGTACTAGCTCTTCAGATACTAAGGATCGTAAATCCATGTTCTCACCACATATGGATAGTAAGGAAGAAATTTACTCTATGGAGGGAGCCCAGGATCCTCAGAAGAAGGTTGAAATAAGCTGTGAAGAAACGGATTTTGTATTGCCTTCACCTTTGGTGTTGGCTGGAAGTATGAATGTGCCTGGTCTAGAGGAAATACCAACTAAGTGACTATCCCTGGAGATAGGAATACCTTTCCCCTCTCATTTTCCTGCTGATAGCCCTCGCTCAAATGGGGATCAGGAATTAGAGAACGCCACTCTGGAAGTTGTGATGGATACTTTTGAGACCCAAAGTGTGAAAATGAAAACACCTAATATCAATATTCCAGAAGCCAAGAATGGCTTAATGGATACCCTTCCTGGGGATCAGAGGATTTTTTCTGAGAAGGATTGGGAATCAGGAAGAGAGTTGGAAAGCCAAGATGAGACTAAATGGGAGGAGGTTATTTCACAGTCAAGATCAAAGAAGGAAAGAAAAAAGAGGATGGAAACATCAAGTGGAGTGATCACAAGAACTAGAGCCAAGGCGGACTATGGGAATAATAAGCTTGGCCAGGGAAGGAGATCAGAAAAATGGCAAAGGGAATACGGTAGCCTTCAGGATATTGCGGATGGGATCCAAATGACCATCCCGGAAATACTTCAATCCCCAGGTAAGAAATGAAAATCATGTCTTGGAATATAAGAGGGCTAAATAGCCATCATAAAAAGGATTTCTTGCAAAATTTTGTTAGGGACCACAAACCGGATATTCTTCTTGTTCAAGAAACAAAAATGCCTAAAGATAAAGTAGAATGCTTTAAAAAAATTCAGAACTATGGGGCTCATGGAAATAGTTTTGTTAGTGCTTCTAAGGGAATTGTTACTTTTTGGAACAAGTTGTTTATTAAAGGTGAGCCCTTAGTGGAGAATGGTAATTTTTTGGCCACTAGATTTACCCACATAAGAGACAATTTTTGCTAGATTCAATCCAATATATATGCACCGAACTGTAAGAATGCTAGAAATTCCTTTTGGTATGAGTTGTCTGGTTTTCGAAAGTGTTTTGCTAATGAGCACTGGGTGGTCATGGGAGACTTCAATACTCCTCTCCTGAATAATGAAAAATTTGGGGGTTCTCAAGTTAACTGGGATAGCAAATCAGGCCTCTCTGACTTCATTAACAGTAATGCCTTGATAGATCTTGACCTACAAGGTGCTTCATATACTTGGACTAATAGGAGGATTGGTCTTGATTTGATCCAAGTGCGACTTGATAGGGCCCTTATTTCTGGTCAATGGTTTATAGACTATTTTTGTGCTTTGAGAGCTTTATCAAGGGTGGGATCTGATCATTTTCCCATTTGTCTAACGGCAGATCCTACCAAGGTGAAAAAGAACTCCCCCTTCAGATTCAAAAAATTTTGGTTATCTCATCCTCGAATCTTTGAGGAAATCAGACGATGGTGGAATATTGACATAACTGGCATAGCTATGTTTAGGATTGCAAAAAAATTAAAGGAAGTGAAATTCAATTTGAGGAGATGGAAAAAGGACACCTTTGGAAATATCTTTGGAACTAAGATGGATATTCAGGGTAAACTCCAGGAGATCCAGGCTAAAATCCAGAAATGGGGGTACATTGATAATTACAGAGAAAAGGAAAATGAACTTCTCATTCAATTGCATGACATCATTGCTAAAGAGGAAGTTTTTTGGCGGCAAAGATCTAGGGTGTCTTGGTTGACTGAGGGAGATAGGAACACCAGATTTTTTCACCTGTTTTCCTCGAAACATAGGGCTGCTAATAGAATAGCTTTCATTGATATAAATGGGACTAGGTTTGAGGAGGAAGATGATATTAAGAAATAGGTTGTTCTTTTTTTCAATAACCTTCTTTCTTGTAATGGAGAGATTGTACCTGATGCTCAAGATTCCTTGCTTGAGGCTATACCCCAGGTGATTGGTCATAATGAAAATTCTATGATCACTGTTATTCCTTCCAAGGCTAAAATAAGGAAAGCTGTCTTCTCTTTTGATGGCAATAAAGCTCTCGGACCTGATGGTTTTCCTTTATTCTTCTTCCAAGTGTTCGGAGAAATTGTTGAGTTGGATGTTGAGAAGGTTGTCAAGGAATTCTTTGGATCAAGATGTCTTTTGAAAGAACTTAATGCTACTTTTCTGGTCCTTATTCCAAAAAAACCTGGGGCTTCGGAGTTTCAAGCTTTTCGACCAATCAGCCTTTGTAATTCTATCTATAAAATCATTTCGAAGGTTTTAACTACAAGAATGCTTTCTTTGCTTCCTCAAATGATTTCTCCATAGCATAATGGTTTTGTGCCAGGTAGGTACATTCTGGACTCTGTTATCATTGTTCATGAGAATTTACATTCTTTAATGGTCTCGAAGACTGAAGGATTCATTCTTAAACTGGACATTTCCAAAGCCTATGATCGGGTTGATTGGAATTTTTTATTTAAAATCCTGGTCAAATTTGGTTTTAATAACAGAGTCATCCAGTTGGTGAACTAGCTTGTTTCAACGGTTACTTCTTATGTTATTGTGAACGGGTCGCCTTCAAGGTTTCTTCAGACTTCTAGAGGTCTCAGACAAGGAGATCCTATCTCTCCTATTTTGTTTACAATTTTGGCTGAGTGTTTGGGAAGAAATATTAAAAAGCTTATTGATCAAAGATCCCTTGTTGGTCTAAGACCTTCCTCTTCTCTTCTAACCTGTTCCCACCAACAATTTGTTGATGACACCATTCTCATGGGAAGATCTACTGTGGCTGAAGCTAAGACTTTCAAAAGGATTCTGAATATTTATGAATCTGCTTCTGGGCAAGTTGTTAATAGGGCTAAGAGTTCAATTTTCTTCCTCAACACTCCTGAGCATAGACAAGTTAAACTTGCTCGGATTCTTAGATGCCGGATTGAGCCTCTACTGTCAACCTATCTTGGTTTTCCTCTTTGCATTAAACCCTTGGAATCATTCTAGATCTCTTTGGTTGAAAATTTCAATAAGAAGCTATCGGAGTGGAAAGGAGCTCTTCTCAGTCAAGCTGGAAAAATCTAGCTCCTAAAGGCTTCTTTGCAAAATCTTCCTGTGTATGCTCTTAATTTATTTAAAATTCCTGCTAAATACCCTGAGGCTATTGAAAAAATTCAGAAAAGGTTTTTGTGGTCTGGTGTGGAGGATAATAAGAGAATACCACTCATTGGTTGGGATCTGGTTTGTAGACCTAAATCGAGAGGTGGCCTAGGCTTAAGGAAAATTAAAGTGTTGAATCTGTCCCTTCTTGCTAAACAGCTTTGGAAAATTCTTACTTTGAGAGGGGAATGGCGAGATACCTTAAAAGACAAATATTTTAGCAACTGTGAGTCTCTTAATCAGGTTATAAATTCTTCTTTTTTACCTCATGGGTCTGTTTGCTAGAATGATATGAGTAGAGGTAGAAAGTTGCTAGAAATGGGAACTGGTTGGTTGGTTGGAAAAGGAAATTATGTTAGGTTTTGGGAAGACAGATGGCTTTTTAAGGATCCTTTAATCAGAAATGAGAAATTTAGTAAATGGATGAATGATTATAAAAGGGAATTCGGGGTCTTGGTCAAAGATTACTAGAGGAATGGGGGTTGGGTTGATTTGAAGACCATCAGTCTGGACCTTAGCCCTATTCAATCTGCCTTTAGGGCTCTAAGACTGGTTCAACACTAGGTGGATGATCTTGCTCTTTGGATTGACAATCCATCTAGCATTTTTCTAGTTTCTTCTACTACTTCTATGTTGGTTAGTCCAATGGAGCCACCGCCCTTCTGGGCTAAGGCTTGGATTAATCTCTTGATTCCTAAAATCAATATTTTCTATTGGATAATGCTACAGAATAAGATTCTCACTTTGGACAATCTTGGTAAAAGAGGAATTCAATTGTACCTAACAGATGCTACATGTGCAGGAATGATGCTGAGACTGTTAATCATTTTTTCCTTCATTGTCCTTTTATTTCGCACATCTGGGGAAAAAAATTTGCGCTTCTTGAAGTGGTCTGGGTTTCCCCTGCTTCGGTCGAAGACTTTTTCTTGCAATGGAAAGCTCCATCAAAAAACCCTTTTGTGCGTAGGCTCTGGTCTTTTGTTCTACCTTTTGTGTCATGGAGTATTTGGAAGGAAAGGAACAACAGAGTGTTTAGGGAAAAGGAAAAGTCAGAGGGGGATTTATATGAAAAAATGGTTAGGGCAATAAAGGAAAATTTATCTTTAATCCCTAGAAAAAGGGTGGATAAAGCTACTTGGTCTCCTTTTGATATTGCTACTACTAAAAAGTGGAATTCTAAATTAGTAGCTTTAAATGTTCCCACGCTTGACTTTTGTGGGAGGGAAAATGCTAGTTGGTCTTTGCTGCCTTTGGGCTAGTTGAAAGCCAATTTTATGGTGCTGCTAAAGGCAACCCTGGGAAAGCTGGTAGTGGGTGTGTTTTAAGGGACAATATGGGGGCTTTTATTGCAGCTTTTGCTATGGATATTAGCACCCAAACTAATCATGTTGCGGAAGCTATTGGGGATTATCACACAGTTAACTTAGCTTTCAAGATGAACACGAAATGTCTTTGGTTGGAGGGAGATTCTATGAATATAATAAATTGCATTCTTGGGATTACCCTTCCCTCGTGGACCATTAAAAAGTGGATCGAAGATACAATTGCCTTATTAAGAAAATTCGACAAAGTGAAAGTGTCCCACACCTACAGAGAAGCCAATAAGGTGGTTGATTACTTTGCCAATGAGGGGGTTAAGATGGGTGGGGAAAACACGTGGAGGAAGAATGACTACCTCCATTTTGAGGTGAAAGCGCTAATTTATTATGACTCAATGCATGGAAGAGAATTTTGTCTTCGCCATGATGAAGCGGATAAAGATCAGGTACGTCGATTTCATTAGATTTGATGGGACCGACATCACTTTCCTTTTCAAGAAGAGTTTCTGGCACGCTTTTTGGGTGTTTGGTAATATATGTCTTAACGGGACCCAGAGCAACTGTAGGGTATGGTATAACAGAGCTTTGAAGATGGGGGGAGAGAGAAAACGTGTTGAGTCGAGCTGCTTTCAAGAGCACAGAAAGAATGCTAAAGCCTGGGAAAAATTGAAAAGGGAGGTTTAGTCCCATTTTTGGAAAAGCTCCATGGTACTGACGAGATGGCACTGGACTATTTTGCCAAAAATTGGAAAAATTCTGAGATTGTGTTGTTTGGTAGGAATGTCAAGCTGAATGAGCAAATTATCAGTGAGATTACTGGTCTTTCGACTGAGGGTGTGAAATTTTATCGGGACCGACGGTTCTCTAATGAAGCGGTCATAAGATTTCCTAAAAAAGACAAGGAGAAGGCTAAGCTGGTTAAGGTTGCCAATAGCTATTTTGATGTGGAGCCCATTAAATCAATCTGAAGGAAAGTTTTAAGAGTCATTATGGAGTATATCACGGTTGACGGGTGCTTCACTAGGGCGTATGGTTATCACTTTGCCATTTTGAACCACTTCTGTCACAAGGTTCATATCTCTTTTCCTTTTTACTTATTCTCTTCTCTGAAGAACTGCCTTGATGAAGTTGAAAGAAACCCTAGGAGGATTTCTATTATTCACCCTGGTCTTGTCAGACTCATCTATGAGCATTATCAAAATTTACCTGCTTTGCCTAAAATTGTTGATGTTAGGGATTTGGATGATGAGGATACAAAAATTAGCAGGGAAAATGATCCCCTGGCCCCTCCTGCTTTTGCCCTTGTTGGGTCTAAAACCACTGCTCCCCAGTCCCTTTCTTGCAGAATGCCCTTATAGATTTTGCTTTGCCTTCTTGTCCTAATCTGCAGCCTTCGCATGATTGCCCTATCCCGGGTTTTGCTTCGCCGTCTTGTTTTAATCCTCAGCCATCTCCTGGTTGCCCTACCCTGGGTTTGGTCTCTGGTTTTAAAGGTACCTCAGTTACGAATTTGTCTCGTACTCAGAGAATTCTATGGAAATTCTTTCTGATAAACCTATGGTCAGTAAAGAGTCGGCCCCTAGTGCCCCTGCATTTGGAAGATTTGTGAATGCCCCTAAAGATTCCCCTAATCAGGGTGAAATTAATTATGCCATGAATAACCTCAGGCTTGAGGACATAATGAATGTGGCAGAAAAAAGTATGAATGGCCTTTTCACTGTTCTTAAGTGGACCCAGAAGGAATTTTGTGACTTGAAAGGTCGTAATAAAGATCTCAACAACAGAGTCATGGAATTGGAGCAGAAGATTAGCTGGAGCTGTAATAAGAATGAGGGACAGGACACCCCCTTACCGGGGAAAATACAACAGTCGCAGGAGGAAATATTGACTAGGCTCGAGTGCAATATGTCCAATATTGGCCAAAATATCAGGGCCACTGTGGCGAATAATTACAAAATTTCCAGGCACAATGCCATTATCATCAATGCTATGGTGGAAAAGTTAGAAAAAAATCAAAAGGGCTCACTGGTCGTGGACTTGGATGCGGACAGAGGTTGTAGTAGATCTGTTGCTGAAGGGATTTCGACTCGCACTAGGGCTAATACGAAGAGGAAGGCCCCTGCTTCTCCACACACGGTTCAAATCCTCAAGCAGGGGTTACAGGATATGAATGAAGTTGAAAAGGAAGCCGAGGAGTTGATGAACACCTTGGAGTAATGTTGCAGTGGTTGTTTCTGGTTTTTTGGCGATCCTTTTTTCTGGACCTTGTTGTCTCTTTGTGCTATCGTTTCCTTTTTGGGACAGCTGACTGTTTGTTCAAACTTTTTATGCTCTATCTTTGTTGTTTTTAACTTTGTGGTTTCAGATCCCTATAAAACCTATTTTTTCCTTTTCAAAAACATTGTACACATTCGTTTGCAAATTCAATAAGCTGTGTTATATAACATTATACACATTCATTTACAAATTCAATAAGCTATGTTATATATATATATATAACATTGTACACATTCATTTACAAATTCAATAAGATATAGAAGAAAATGATTAACAGTATCATTATTTTCATTTTGAAAGGATAGGCAAAGGATAGACACATATATATTGATTTATTGAATGAACAAGAGACACGAAATATAAAATGACAAATATATGTATGCTAGCCTGTTGTATGTGCAATGGAATTTAGAAAAATAGTAACACATTTTACAGTAAAAATATGCTAGTCTATTGTATTGGAAAGCCAAATGATACGTATTTAAACAGAGATAAAATGGAAACAAAGTTATATACATATATATGTGTGATTGTGTATGTATACGTATATATATGCATGTATATATGTATTTATATGTATGTATCTATATGTATGTATATGTATATATATATCTGTGTATATGGTTTTAAATACATAAAACACATATATTAAACATATATATATAGACATATATATATATATACATACATGTATATATGCACAAATATATATATACACATATATACATATAAATAAACCATGAGAAATGACCAAAAATAGACAAATATAAATACACACAAATAAATGACAAATGTAAACCTTGAGATATGACCAAAAATAGAAAATGAATACACAGATTATTGAATTTGTAAATGGGGTTTGTACAGAAAAACCCATCACCAAAAAAGACCTTTCATTTACCTATAAAGCAAAGTAAAAAGACACTACATAAATATAAATGTTAAATGGACAATTCATGAAAATAACTATAAGTAGAATGTATAAAGTACCAACCTGAAACTTGGGATATTGGAGGAATGTGTAGAGGATGCATGTCGATGCGTTGAATTTTGTAGAGAATAATTCTTCACAAGATGCAATTGTGAATGTCGCTGGCTACTTTCCCCATCTTATTTAGGAATTTGAATCTCACAATTGAATGCATTCAATTTGGTTGTTGTGTTTCAAATTTGAATTTGTTTGAGCATTTGAATTTGAAGCTGCCAGTTACATAGGTTTTTAAAGATGATATGATTGGGTTTTGCATTATATTTGGATTTGATGTTTATTTCAGGAGCCTTACACGTATTTAATTGTGCAAGTACCTACAAGAAATGAAGTAAATACATGTACATATGTCAGGGAGTGTGTGAAAGACTGTGCATTTCAAATCCCATAAAGTTAATAAGAGATTGTGATTATGCCATGTAAAGGACCATTAAATGTGCATGTGTAGTTGATAAGATAATATGTAATGAGGGATAAACATTCACAATTGGGGGTATTTGTAATAGTAAAAGTTTTAAATTGAATTGTAAATGAGCCTTTTTATGTGCAAGTTGAATTTTTTTTATAAATGAAAATGCATGTTTAGTTGTTCTATTATGATTGGTGAGTTACACATTGTGTTATGAGAAACCATTGGTGTTGTTGCAATTTTTTATTTCATAAAATAAATATTTTTAATGGATCAAAGTGAATTTTTTTTTTGGAGGTAGAGTGAGCATGGAGGTGGCGGTTATTCAATGGGCGGCGGTAACTGGGTCTTCTCCCCTACTTTTTAAATTTAATTCATAGTTGTTTGTCATCTAATATTTTCCTTCCTAATGCAAACAAAATATTCAAGTCCATTTAGGGGATTCTTGATCTTGTATCTTGTGGACTCATGCACACAAATAGATAAGCACATTTCATGGAACTATTCAAATTAACTAAATGAGAAAAAAATATATTGTTGATTTTAAGGAAGTCTTGCATTGGTTATATTTTTTTAAGAACTATGCTCTTATCACACTTTTATGTGAGCTCCTCAACTACTATGATTATGACCACATATAGGTGGATTTCTTCATCACTCTTTAACCTACTACATCATTTTATTGAAACCATATCTCCTCCAACCTTCATTTCAACCTATATGAAAACCCTTGTTGACTACTGCTCATCATATAGACCAAGTTTCATCATTTGTTAGCTTATCCTTCTCAGTATTGTGATCCCTTAAATCATAACCATATTAATGGAGCTTCACCGTCCTCGTTTAGATTACAATGTTGTTTTGGCCAACAATTTTTCCATTTACCTACTTTAACCCAATTAGAGGAATTATTGTCCAAAGGACTGATAAGACCTAGTGTTTCACCCTGGGGAGCACCACTGATATTCGTGAAGAAGAAATATGGTACATTGTGCTTGTGCATTGATTACCATTTACTTAATAAGGAAACGATAAAGAATAATTATCCATTACCACATATCAATGATCTCTTTGATTAGATGCAAGGAGCGGCAATGTTTTTGGAAATTGATCTATGTTTAGGCTATCATCGATTGAGGATCAAGGATGAAGATATTTTTAAAACAACTTTTAAGACTATGTATGATCATTACGAATTCACAATCCTACCTTTTGGACTCACAATGCACCTACAACATTTATGAACCTAATGAATAATGTATTTAGGGACTACTTGGATAGGTTTGTGTTGGTCTTCTTGGATGATATTTTAATCTACTCCAACAATGAAGAGGAACATCTCAAGCATCTAGAGATTGTTCTCCAATGATTGAGAGAGCATAAGATATAGAGAAAACTCTCAAAGTGTACCTTCTTCAAGAAGGAAGTAAAATATTTGGGTCATGTGATTTTGGTTGATGGAATTGTAGTTGATCCAACAAAGATAAAAGAAGTGCTTGAGTGTTCGGTGCCTAAGAATGTGTCGAAAGTTAGAAGTTTTATCGGTTTGGTTGGGTATTACTGAAAGTTCGTTGCAAAATTTTCAATAATAACTTTTCCCATCACTTCTTTGCGAAGGAAGGGGAAGAAGTTTGAGTGGTCTAAAAAATATCAAGTAGCATTCAACCAACTCAAGGAGAATTTGACCACCATATTGATACTCAAGGTACCAGATCCAAAGGGTAACTTTATAGTTATTACTGATGCTTTAGGAGAAGGTTTGTACAGAGTATTGATGTCGGAAGGGCGAGTTATAGATTATGATTCAAGAAAGTTGAAGCCTTATGAGAAAAATTATGCTTCAATCTTTTTTCCAATATATTTAACACATGAGACTCCCTAGATATAGAGAGGGAGATGTGGTAGCCTTACCCAAACAAGCATGATATTGAGGGATTCAAAAATAGAGTTGAATGAGGGGAACCAAGGCTTGAGCAAGAGGGAATATTGGGCCCACATTCATAGCCTACCATATAACACCACTTACTTATCTACAATAGATTGAAAGGTTACAATGAAAAATCCCCTAGCACAAAACTAGAGCTCAATTTTGTTCTCCGTAGGAGGCCTCTATGACTTCAACATCCATTGGTGTAAGTAAACAAGAGAGGGCCATAAATGATTAAATTTTCATATCAAACCAATAGAGGAAAAATATTTTTCATTGTCAATAACATCATGTATATGGTAACTACTAACACATTCAAAGAATCTATTTTTCTTAAGAGACTATATTCAAATATTAGAATAAAGCAAGCTATCATTATAGTTAGAGCATGATTTTCCTATCCAAGAACCTGATATTTCATTCTAAGACTAAGCACATTGATGTACCTATTCACACTCATAGCTTAATTTTACTTAGGTTTATTTTTCTTTTGTCTCCCTTCATATCATTGAGACATGTTTCCTCACCACTTAAGATACCTATTGACACTTGTTCACACACTTTTTAAGTGAGTTCACAAGTGTTCCATCTTTGGAGGGTTAGTCAATTGTTCAGTCCTACCTTACTACCTCATCCACCTTGCCTATATATGTAAGGTTTCTCATTGTATTTACGCACTCTCATTTTTTATAGTAATAGACATGTACTATTGTTCTCATATTTTGTTCACTTGTGAAAGGTTTTTTCATGCCCTTTGATCTTGGTATTCTACAAAAATTTCATCTTTGAAAATCCCATTGCTATATTTTAGAATTATAACATTTCTATGAAAGTGCCATATGCAAGCCAAAATAATGCCATCAGTGCTCAAAGAAGAATAAATCTCAACTAATGCACAAGAATCTACATCCACAACTATAAAAGTATTCCATAAGCTAGTCCAATTGCTATCAAGAGCACTATGGATTACTTATCTTGGGAGGGGATAGGAAAATTAATTTTCTAGTAGTCATCATGCTCCCTCAAATTTAATTCAACTATATATTTGGTTGGAACCAAATGAGAAAATCAAATTAGGGAGTATTGCATTCGAGAAAAAATGTAATGGTTTTAGGTTTAAACTACCCTAAGAGTAAGATATATTGATATTCGTTTTAATTTTAGTGTTTAAATTTTTGAATAATAAAAATTTAAAATATTTTTATTAGGTTAAATACATTTAATTTATTGTGCTAATTTGTTTTATTTACTAGATGTTTATTTACATAGTTAAGTGAAATAGGTGTTTTAAATTGTACAAAACATAATGATATGAGTGTTTCTCTATATAATATTGATAGGGTGAGAATAATGATAGGGTGTCACAGTTGCATATCATGGGCCACATTTTTATAATATGGAATATTTCTAGCATCAAATTAGATGATATGGACTTGAAATCTTAAGGTTGAGTAATGAACTTGCTAAGTATGCAACTGTAAAAAATTGATAATAATTTAACATCGTCATCTGTGATTTTGAGAGGTGTGAAGTTTGTGTTGTCAATTATTAGGCCTTCCCCCCTATCTAAATATGTGCCTAAGAAAATCATTTAAATAAATTATTAAATGAAAAGAAATATGGGTTAATCAATCTAACTAAAAATTATGCAATTGAAAATTGATAAAATATAATTTATTTATTTTTAGCTAAGATGGTTTCAAATTGATTTTATACATAAAGGCTTTAGATCTATAATTTATGAAAAATTAAATTTATAGTATATGAAAAATATTCATACAAATTGATTTGTAGTTAAACACATAGTCCCCATTTATTACTTGTTAGAATTTAGGAGATTATACATAGGATAGATTGGAATTTTTTTCCAAATCAATTTTAGAGTTTTAATCCACATGGCATTATGGGAAGCTTGTCATAATTTTTTTGTATTATGAAAAAACTATTTATGATGTTGAAATGCACTATTATGATTTTTAAACAAATCATGACTCCATTAATTTCTTAAAAAAATATTTAAATTCTTACTATTAACTACTCATTGTAAAAGAAAATTACTTTTATATGGGATTAATTTAGGCTAATTCAATAAGATGTATACACATATGCACAAATCAATTAAATTTAATTATTGATTATTAGAACTAACAATCTAATGGTTTATAATATGTAATTTAGAAAAATAATGCAATAATAAAAGCACCTAGCTTTATGAAGAAAACAAAAGAATGTGAACTTGAAAATTGAAAATGTTTGATTTGAGATGAACTAAAGTCTTTTAACATAACATTTAAATTATTTTTGTTTCACATTAAATAAAGACAACTAAAATTTAAGATCATTCAATTACCATTTAACACATAAATCTTAAAAAAATCCACCCCTTTAAACATGTTCTAACAAAAATGATAGTCAATAACGTTTCTATTATATAATTTTAATTTTTTGTAAATATGTATTAAGTCTTCTAAGGTATTTATAGTAGCATATAAATTTAAAATAACAGTAGTATGCTGCGTGCTGGGCGGTGGGGGGCAATCGTCCTTAAACGAATGTTTATTGACTGGAATTTTGTCAGGACTGAAATTTATTAGTCATTCTCGTGGAAGATCATCCTTAGTAAACAAATGTTAATTAGCTTAACATTTTCGTGGAGACGTGTTAAAAAGGCTGCGCCTTGTTCTCACCCACCCGACACTTAGAAAGTCGAATACTAAGGAGTGGTTGCTCGAAGTTATAAGGTATAGTCAGGCTTTGGGCGTCCCCACCCGTCCTACCTTTCCTTAGATAGGCCACCGCATAGTGAGGCATGCAAGAAAGAAATGGGCTTCTCCTATGGGAATGGAAGTCAAAAGTTTTAGGTTTGTGTCAAATTAAACATATTCAATTTTATTATAAGGTGGTTTGAAATGTATACTTTTTAAGTGAAGTAAAGTTTAATTAAATGAAAATATTAGGATAGTTTTAATAATTTAATAATATATATTTAAATATAATTTATTTAGATTTTGTAGATATTCAAATTTGTTCAAATCATATTAGATTTAATTCTATTTCAGTTATTGATTAAATGATTATTAATTTATTATTCATTCATCATTTGTTTTTTAACTTTAATTAAACAAATTTATATTTGTTTAATTAAGTCTTATCTTTGTATCTTTATTCAACAAGAATTAAATAAATGAAAACTATTTATTTAATTCTCCTTTTCCATCTAAAATTTAATTAATTAGCTAAATCAAATCTAATCAAGTAATTAATACTTACACATTCTTAAACATGATTAATTTAATTTATCACCTCTAAATTTGACTTATCCTTAAAAAAGTACAACAAAATTATAGGCTTTATTTTCTTCAAAAAATATCAACCATTCATTTAACTCATATGACTATCATAGATGTGTAAAAATTTATGTCTCTACATACCTTCATCAAATGATCTAAGGAGACACATAACAATTTCTCTTATCTATGTGTCCTTGCACATGTGTGGAATGATACTTTTCATAGGTCTATCTTCCTCATATATCATCCTTAATGATGAGATTCGATCAAATCAATTCCAACCTTTTGTCTTTTCTCAATCCTTTCCTCTTCTAATTGTGATCAGTATAATGATTCCAATTGACATCATCTCCTTTCTCCATTCTTCTAATGATTTTTTAGTTCCCGATCTACAAATCAAATATGAATCATTAATAAACACATCCTCACATCTATGAACTAAACTCTCTCCAATATTTTTTTACTAGTCACCTTCACCCAAAAGTAATGTTAGTTTTCCAAGCACTTTACATTCATCCATCATCTATGAACACAATCTAGAGATCATAGAGATGTGTTGGGAGAACTCATGTGAGGTCTCTTTATATTGGATGCATTATTCTTCAAACTCAATCTATGTGGCTTTGGAGAGTAAGATAAAGATAATTATTTAAAAAATGTTATAATGAAATTATTTTTTATTGATCATATTTTGATATATCTAGTAACTAATTGGTGGAGAAGCCAAGATCTAAATGCAACAAAATAGCTTTCCACTAGTTAAATAAAATAAGAACAATAGGGTGTCTATCATAAAAAAAAAAAGAGCACGTGTAAATATATAATAGGAGCCTTGCATATAGGCAAGGTAGAGGAGGTAGGAAGGTAAAACTAAATGATGGACTAGCCCTCCAAATGTGCAACACGTCTATGCTGAAATGCTAAGTGTGTGAGAATATGTAAAGTGTGTATGTAATAAGTATCTCAAAACTTAAATACATGTGGTTTAACCACATTAAGTGACAAAAATAAAAATTACCTTAGAAGTGGATACTTAACTAGTGTAAATAGGACTCTTCTAGGTAGGTTAAAACCTAACTAACTTGGTAATGTCACTATTTACACTAACACTCCCCTTAAGTGTAAATTCAGGAGAAACATATGAAAAATATGATGATTTTTAGCTACTACACTATGTTAGGTACTCATGTAAGAAATTATCATTAGAAAAAAGAGAAAAAAAACCAAGAAGAAATTAAAACCTCTCCAAAAGAGGAATGATGCAATGAAATGCATAAGTGATAAAGATAAAAGGACTTATAATGAATCCCCAATGACTGCATTTTTCACATAATTAAAAATATATTTCATCCATAAGAGAGATAAAGAGAAACTATAGATCCCCCCAATAATATGATAGATCCTACAATGCTGAGTGATGCTTGAAGAAGAATGTAGAATGTGATCCCTAAATGTCAAACATCATGCCTTCCTCATGTAAGAAGAAAATTGTAGATAAGTGCATGAAATATTCCCATGGGAAAAGAATAGAAGTCTTTTAATGGTGTGCAAGATCTAAAGACAATGATGTAATCTTCAAAAGCTACTCAAATGGTCAATACAAATGTTGTTTTAGAGTATGAATTCAAGATGTAAATGGGTTGTCAACAATGTTGATATGGTCATCATTTAAAATGCCTACCAACTCTATAAAATAAGATTCACTAAACAAGTTAGATATTCCTTGTAAGTAATCATCCCAATCAACTATGGTAAAAATATAAATATGAAGATATTTATACCTCAAATCATAAGTGTACAATAAAATATAGATCAAAATTAAGATTTCAAATGAAACGTTACAACCTCAAATCTATATCAAATGTGGCCTTAGAGAAATAAATTAAAAATGTATAATGAATAAACTAAAATAAATATACCCAATTTTAATCCTTGATGCACTTGTAAAAGTTAACTTTCTCAAAATGATAATAATGCGGTTGCTTGAACCAATAGCATGGCATTGTAAAGATTCTGGATCCTCCTCAAAGTGGATTATGAGGGTAGATTTATAAGCTTGGAAATATGAGATGGATGACTTGGATTGAGTTGGTTGGGTAGTTGAAAGATGAAAGGAGGAGATTAATTGAGAATTATTTGATTAGAAATTGATTTTTTTAGAGATAGCTATGATATGTGTGGTGAAAAATAAAAGAAATGTTTAATTTATTTTCTTTATTTTTAGGTGTTTATGAGAGGGATTTCATTAATTAAATTAATTAATTCTTGTGGAAACTGGACATGAATTAGGAACTAGGACTTAGGTAAAGGGCGGGTGCATAAAGATGGGTAGCCAATTTGTGGCCAACTTTTTTTAAAAGTTTTGAAAACTCATAACACAAGCGCGTTATAATGTGCTCGCATTATGGCTTGGTGTGCCAAGCCTGAGGCTCAGCCACAATGAGCCCATAACACAAGCACATTATAATGTGCTCGTGTTATGACCTATTAAAAGGAAAAAAAGAACAATTTGAATTCATTCTTGCATTTGACTATATTTTTTTTCTTTCCCACCGTCAAAACCCCAATTTTCCACACTTGCATTCTATGAGGAGGTATTTTGAAAAATTATTCATCAACAGTTTCTATTTCATCGCGAGGATGCTGCCACATCGATCAACAGGTGTGATAGGTAAGGATTGTTTGTTTTTTGTTTTGAATTTGTTAGTTTTAGGTTGTTTTTGATATTTGTTTTTTGAATTTGTAGGAGATGTTAATCAACCTACAAACCCTCCTCAAAATCCTCAAGAAGCATAGCAACAACAAGAGGAACCAAATCTTAAACAAACACAACAACAACAACAACAACAACAACAACAAAAAATTCCTCAAGGTAATCAACCACAACCTCAATCTCCTTGACCAATCCCTCAACATCCTCCTATCACTCAACAAAACTTAATGTGAGAAATTGAGAACAATAAAATACAAATTGAGGATTTAATCAAGAGGTTGAACGATCCAAACAGTTCAAATGAGAAAAGAATGACCCTGGGAACTTCATTGAAAGAAATGTTAAAACTTGTAGATTCAATTAGAAAACAATTAACTGGTTGGCAGGATAGGAGTCGAGTAGCTAGGGCTTATTACCAAGATAAATTATCAATAAAGATGTAAAATATTTAAAAATTACAAAAGGTGATTTGTGCACATTATTCACTGACCCACATTCAAATGCAAATATCTCCCTCAATGCGAAGAGGTTTCCTATTCATTGGTGCCACCACCAAGAGATTAGGAATTTTTTTTGGGATAGGTGGTACATGGTTTTTGATCACCCACCATGCAACAATTGTGAAGTCCCACAGTATTTCCTTAGGAAACTATACTGTGAGTTCATCTTGAATAAAATCACAAATTATTTTGATATGAGGGACTTCCAAGGGAGAGGTGGGGGGTCGGCTCAAGATAGACTTGGTGCACAGCAGAATCCTATGTGGGAAGGGAGATGACCTCTTCCTAGGCCACCTCATGCGGACATCATCATCCCTTATGTCGTGAAGGAGAGTGCTGACATAGATACTTTGCAGGCCATCAGCTCTTTCACCTAGAGTGTCATCCAACATGCCAGCCCTATTCTACAATGCCATCCAGGGGAGTCTTCGAGTGGTGGGATTCGATCCCATTTGTGTCAATCTTCTAGGGTGACTTGTTCATATGACCCCACCGACACTTAAGAGGCTACTATGCAGGATCAATTTGTAGCTATGGAGATGGAAAGGGTAGCTAAAATTTTGCATGTGGCCTATGGCATTGATACTCAAGTAAAATTTAGCATGTTCATTGAATTTAATTTATTAAATTTCAATTTTAAAATGCAAGATTAACTAATTTAGTTTTATGATTTTAATAAAATTGCAAGGTCACAGTGTTGATACTAGATACACAGGCCCCACACCTGCTTATTTCTCTACTACACCTACCATTGAGATATGTAACTAGTAAACAATTATAAATTTATTACATGTTAATAGCATTGTCTTACGAATGGTATTAGAGGTTTCGAGGGAACACCTCCCAATGCTAGTGGATTTAGTTAAACCTACACACAGGTAATAGAATAAAGAGTTTAACTAATGAATTGTACTTAATAGATTTGTGTAGTTTATATTCATATCATTGTTTACGTTGTATTGCACATCTTTCAAACTCCAAGCATTACTTCACATTCCATAACTAATAACTAGATGTTGATAGATGACAAAATTTCAAGTACAATATAGTTGTTTAGAAAGTCAACATAAGTAGTGATGCAATTACTTCACATAGCATAAGTAATAAGGCTAGGAGCAGCTTCCAATTGTATTTTCTTGTCATGGCATTCCATGAGACCACTTTTTACTGAGGCATCTTTTCAAATAGTTCACTGCCTTGTCTATGCTATGAATGCTTGGAAGGAATATATGAAAGACTAATAGTAAGCAATATGATAGAAAAGGAAATGAGTTGTTTGAAAGAATTTCCTCAAATAAATGTGGTCTCATGGTGATATCCATCACCATGAGACCCAATTTCTTTGAGGAAATTTTTCAAATAGCTCACTGCCTTTTCTATGCTACCACATTTTCCATACATGTCTACTAAAGCATTTTATCAAATAGTTCATTTCCTCATTGTTATGGCTAAAAGCTTAAAAAAGGTGCTTTCCAACAAACTATGGATGCTTGGAAAAAATATATCACAACATAATAATATGTAATAGCATAGACAAGGTAGTTAGTAGCTTGAAAAAATGCCTCGAAGAAATGTGGTCTCATGGTGATGGAATGCCATTCCATCACCATGAGACCACATTTTTTTGAGGCATTTCTTCAAACAACTCACCACCTTTTCTATGATACCACATTATCCATACATGTGTACTAAAGCATTTTATCAAAATACTCACTTCCTTGCTGCTATGGCTAAAAGCCTAAAATAGGTGCTTTCCAACAAACTATGGATACTTGGAAATTTTTCTATAAAATCATAATAGTAAGCAATAATACTATAGAGAAGGAAATGAATTGTTTGAAAAAATGCCTAAAATGGAATGCCATAACATGCATTTATTTGTAATGACATTCCATCACCATCAGACCCCATTTCTTTGATGCATTTTTTCAAATAGTTCACTACCTTCTCTATTCCACCACAGTTATCATAGATGTCTATAAAATAATTTTATCAAATGGTTCACCAACTTGGTATGATGGGTAAAATCCTAAAAATGTGTTCTTTCGAGCAAGATATCTAGATAGGGAAAATAGTAAAGCATGATAGTCAGAAATATATAGTTTAATAAGTACTCAAAATTTTGTTCATTATCTCATACATTATAAGTCATGACATGGATCGCTATTGTAGTTTTTTGTGATTGAATAATTTGTTGTTTTAATTTTAGATGTTGCAAGTAGAGACACCTCTGAATGTTCATATGGTAATGGAAATTGGTGTTTTATCTGCTATAGAATCCTCGATGGCTCTGACAGGGGAGGTATGAGGAAAATTACTATATTTCAATTTACATTCATTGTTATAGATGTTATTTAGTGAAAAATCAAACCATTGTTGATTTTTCTTTTAATTTCTATTTGGATAGTTTATACAGGGCTTCAACACACCTCAATGTGGGCATTCAAATATTTCTCTCATGGAGAGTGATCATTAGATGGTGGTAAGTGATTATTTTGTTAAATATATCATTTTTTTAATGTAATTTCTATATATTAATGTCTTTACTTCTTATTGTAATAGATAAGACTTCACCAAGAACTAAACACTAGGAGGAGGAGCAAGAGCACTCCTCAAGCACAACATAAATGAGTGATAGGCGTATCACCATTTGATCAACAAGAAAAGGGAAAGAATTTATTCTGAGAGCCTGGAGAGCAATGAATTTTGATTCCAGAGCCCTTTGTTGTATGCCTATATGGCATTTTTGTATATATTTTGTATTGGATATATTTGACATTGTATGCCTATATGGCATTCTCGTAAGCCTATATGGCTATTTTGTAGCTATATTTTATAATTATATCAACATATATTGATGTATTCCTACATGGATATTTGGTTAATACAAATCTATATTATCGATGGTGTCCATATTTGCATTATAAATCCATGGTTCAATAGATATGAGTTACGTGTATTCAAGTGTATGTTTTACAACTTATGTGTATACTTTGTGACTTACGTGTATTCTAATGTATACTTTGTGACTTATGTGTTTTCATGAGTATACCTTGTATTCATGCATATACTTTGTATTAATTTGTGTAAACTATGTATTCGTGTGTATACTTCAAGGCTTACGTGTTTTTGAGTACTTGTGCTTCCCTTATTCACATGTACATGCTTGACTTATTCACATGTATACTTATTAATAGGTTATCCCTAGCATTGATCATTGTTGTCCTTTATGGTTTGTCTTGAATATTATTTGATTGATGCTAAAAAACTTTATTAGTCGATGCTAAACAACTTCAATATTTCTAGGAATAGTAGTAGAATTACAAATTCCAAAATTGCACAAATTGAAAAGAAAATATTAACTATAAATAAATGCACTAATTATTAACTTGATAATTGATTAAGAATGAGTATAAAATATATCAAAAGATGAGCCTTCTAGAATGGAAACAACCAACTAGAAAATAGGCAAAGCATTCCTAATACTTTGAAAGTAATAATCCACCCAAAATTACAACGGGAGAGAAGTGATGTAGAGCAAGGAGGCCTTCAATTACCAATCAAAAATTGAACTGATTTCTTGAACAATCCATCAATCTTGAAGACCCTAACTAGGGTGATTCCCTTCACAACTTCCTATTTTCCTTGGTGTGTAGACCTAGTTTCTTGGACCTATCTCACAACTCCACTCTCAAACCTATTAACCAATTATATTTTTAGACACCCTTTAAGGCATACCAAAACATATCTCAAAATCTCATATAACTCTTTTGGAACAAATCCCTCAAACTAATGCTTCTACACTATCCCCTTAAGCCAAATAGGCCTAATTTACAAAGAAACTCTCCTCTAAATAATCTTCCAAACCCAAATACCTATTGAAAGTCATTTATCAGTCTATAAAACCACCAAATCTATAAATCTTAGATAGTGAACCACTCACTAAGTTCTCTTTATACAAAACCCTCATTTTTAGCAAGTTATAAAGGGGTTTACTGAAAATCCCACTTCCCAACTTATTTACACTTCACCAATGCATCAAACATGCTTCAAATGGCTTGTGCATGCTTAATCTATCACCAAAATTTGCTTCCCCAATATTTTTTCTCACCTACCCACCTTTAACCATCAAATTTCACTCAAAACATTCAAATTTGACAACTAGGACATCATGCCCAAACCCCAAAATGGCCTCTCATACTCCCAAAAACATGAAATCAACTAAATCCTACCATATTGGTCCCATTCCACTTAGTTGTAGGAGTTACAATCAGTGAAATGGGCCATAATCACATTTTTATGTCCTCAAAACCTTAAAATTGGAATTTCAGACTCACCTATAGGGAAAACTCAATAGGATTCTACAACCTCAATGGGAACGCCTCAAAATCGGAAAAAATTATAGATAGGACACTAAAACAAAAATTCAAATAAATTTGGAGTCACCATTAGGTCGTACAAGTCATGTAACTACTCTACAACAACAAGATTCAATAGAGGGGCCACTACACTACTTGCATTTGACACTTTTTCTATAAAGTGAAAACTGGACACCACAGAAAAATGACTCTGAAATAACAAAAACTGAGAGAGGTTATTGTAGAGAGGCCCAACATGATCCCATAGGCTCATAGAAATATTTTGGAAGCATAATAGTTTTTGAGTAATAGCCCATCAAATATTGTTTCCCTTTTGCACTTTAGACCCTTGAGGAATTGATACGGTTAAACATTTTTTTGAGCAATTCTGCATGTTTGCGTGTAAAAGATGACCATTTCTAGCATAAACATACCTATTCAGACATGTTCAAACAGTCTGTTTTGTCACACGGGTTGGAGAACGAAAGTTGCACCACTTTGCAACTTTCATCTACTTGCATTTGACAACATTTTCCCCAAGTGGAATTTTTCCACCACGGGAAAATACCTCTAAGATATAAAAAACCAAGAGAGGTTATTGTAAAGGGGGCCAATTTGATCCTATAGGATTACATGATAATTTTCTAAGCATCATAGTATTTGAGTAACAACATGTTGATGTTTATAGCTATTTTGCACATTGGACCCTTAAGGGATCGATCTGGTTGGACATAGCTAAGAGCGCTTTTGCATGTTTAAGTGAAAAAGAGGACCATGTCTAACATAAAAATACCTATCAGATGCATTGGAATAGTTTGTTTGGTCACATGAGCTGCAAAACGAAAGTTGCACCACTTTTCAACTTCAACTACTTGCATTTGACAACTTTTTCCCCAAGTGAAAATTTTCCACCACAGGAAAAATTTCTCCAAGATAGAAAAAATTGATAGAGGTTATTATAGAGGGGCCAAACTGGATCCCATAGGATTAGATAAGAAGTTTCTAAGAATCATGGTATCCAAGTAATAACATGCTAAATTTTGTAGCCATTTTGCATTTTCAACTCTTAAGGGATTGATCTGGTTGAGCATAGCTCGGAGTGATTATGCATGTTTGGATGTGAAAGAGGACCATGCTTAGCATAAAAATACCTAGTCGAATGCACTGGAATAGTCTGTTTGGTCACACGAGTTGTAGAATGAAATTTGTACCACTTTGTAACTTTCAACTACTGGCATTTGATAACTTTTTTCCCAAGTGAAAATTCACCACCATGGGAAAATGCCTCTAAGATAGTGAAAACTGAGAGAGGTTATTGTAGAGGGGTCTAACCTGATCCTATAGGATCAGACAAAAAGTTCCTAACCATCACGATATCTAAGTAACAACATGTTGAATTTTGTAGCCATTTTGCACTTTGGACTCTTAAGGGATCAATTGGTTGAACGTAGCTCAGAGCGATTTTACATATTTGGGTGCGAAAGAGGACCATTCCTAGCATAAAAATACCTATTCAGACGTGTTGGAATAGTCTATTTGGTCACACAAGTTGCAAAACAAAAGTTGCACCACTTTGCAACTTTCAACTACTTGCATTTGACAACTTTTTCTCCAAGTGAAAATTTTCCACCACGGGAAAATGTCTTTAAGATAGTGAAAACTAAGAGAGGTTATTGTAGAGGGGCCCAACGAGATCCCATAGGATTATATAAGAATTTTCTAATCATCATGGTATCCAAGTAACAACATGCTGAAGTTTATAGCCATTTTGCACTTTAAACTCTTAAGGGATCGATCAAGTTGAACATAGCTCAGAGCAATTCAACATGTTTGGGTGTGAAAGAGGACCATGCCTAGTGTAAAAATACCTATTTAGATGTGTTGGAATAATTCGTTTGGTCACATGAGTTGCAGAATGAAAGTTTCAACACTTTGCAACTTTCAACTACTTGTATTTAATAACTTTTTCCCCAAGTGAAAATTTTCCACCACGAGAAAATGCCTCCGAGATAGAAAAAGCCAAGAGAGGTTATTATAGAGGGACCCAACATGATCCCATGGGGTTAGATGAAAATTTTCTAAGCATCAAAGTATCTAAGTAATAGCATGTTGAATTTTGCAGCCATTTTGCTCTTTGGACTCTTAAGGGATAGATCTGGTTGAACGTAGCTTAGAGCAATTCCGTGTGTTTGGGTACTAAAGAGGACCATGCCTAGCGTAAACATACCTATTTAGATACATTTGACACTTTTTCCATCAAGTAAAAACTGGACACCAATGGAAAACCACTTTAAGATAACAAAAATTGAGATAGGCTATTGTAGAGGGGCCCAACGTGATCTCGTAGGCTTAGACGAAAATTTCGTAAGCACCACGATTTCTTAGTAATACTCCATCAAAGATTATTTTCCTTTTGCACTTTGGACCCTTAAGGGATCGAGTCGGTTGAATGTAGCTTGGAGCGATTATGCATATTCGGGTCTAAAAGAGGACCATACCTAACATAAATGTACCATTCCTAGCATAAATTAACAACTTTTGATCAAAGAATCTGGTGCAGGTGCACCATGACCAAGACATGAAATTAGGGAATCTTAGTTTGGTTTCTTTGAAAGTTTGAGTATTTGGATGTAATAAGGCTATGTCAAGGCCATTCTAGTGTCTATGGAAGGTCATTTTTGTGTCATTTAGGTGATTAGGGAGTTTATAGTGCAATAAAGAGCTAAAATGGAAAAGTTGTCAAATTTGAAGTTGCAAAATTACAACAAATTTGAATGACAATAGTTAGATTTTTGAAAAGTTGTTTCTTTGGTGGTTGAATTTAGTTGGGACAAGGTACTTGGGTGTCTTTGTGCTTAAAAATCCCTCACATGGTTCGAGGTTGAGGTTGGAGATGCTGTACTTAGAAGAAGATCAATAAAATTCATTGTTTCCTTGCACTTTTCTGTATTTTTATCTAAAATTTGATGTTTCTTTGAATTGTATTATTTTGTATAGGGTGATTGTTCTATATTTTGGATGGAATTTAGTGGGAAGCAGACTTACCTCCATTTTAGCTTTGGTTTGGTTGGATTTCAAATGATTTTGTGCATTTTAGAAGCCAATTACTGAGAGTCGATCAGTATACCCTATTTTAAGGATTTTCAGTGCATTAAAATGTCATATTAATCCTTCCACCTACTATATGCTTATGTAACTTAGTGTAAAGGATTAGTTAGGGTTATAAAACTTGTGTGAAAAAAATTGTGTGCAATGGAGGCGAATCTAGAGGCTTTTTAGGTGATGCCCTAGATGTCAAATGGTGCATTTTTTAGTGGAAAATGGTGGTTTAGTGCTAGGGTTTGAAGAAATATTTGGGGGCAGCAATATCTCTTGAACTTTTAAGCTTGTGCAAACCTTTTTGAAGGTGTTTCAGGCTTTGGTTGGCTATGGGAAGGTTTGGAGTATGGATTTTCAATAAACCCTTACCTAACTTGTGAAAAAAGAGGGTTTTGGTGTTTGTTATGTTAGAGGGCTTATCACACCCTAAAATTGGAGGAATTGGTGGTTTGGAAGACTATTTAATGCTTCCCAATGGTGGTTTTCATGTGATAGGAAGAATAAAAGGGGGTTGCTTTGTTAATTTGTCCTAATTGGCCTTGTGGATAGCATAGTTTGCTTGTTTTGTGAAAGATGATCCAAAAAAGTATTATGACTCAGGTTTGATGTATGTTAAAGAAGGCTTAAATGGGTGCATAAAATGGTGGTTTTTTGTAGAGGTTGTTAGGGAATTTTGAGAGTTAAGGTGGGAAAAATAGGTCTACAGACCTATAAGAGTGACTAGGTAAAAAGTTGAAAATAAGCCAAGAATGAGTTTTTAGGGAACAAAGAAGGTTGGAATCCTTTTTTATTATGGAAGTGATTTGATTTCCTCCCTATATTGCTACCAGAATTACTTTAGGTATGACACCAAAACATGAAACCCTCATTTTATGTCATTCCAAAGGGGTTTATTGAAAAACACTGTTCCAAAATTCTACACGGCCAACCAAGGCCTCAAACACCTTTAGTTATGTATACACATACTTGAAGGTTCATCAAAATCTATTTCCCCCAAGATTTTCTACAACTTCCCTCCTCTAACCATCAAATTTCACTCCAAATACATAGTTTGACAATTAGGGCATCATGCCCAGGCACTCAACTCACCTTCCTAGCCCTTCCAAAGCTTCAAACACTTCAATATATGCCTACTCATTCCAAATCAATCATCTCACAATCTTGCCTAAGATAATTTCACCAAAACCCAACATCTAGACTCTATTTTTAAGCCAAAATTAACCTAATTTTCTCTAGGACAACTACCAAAAACATTCCTAAATATTTTCCCTACTCCTAAATCTTATTCCTACACCAAATCCTACCATTTTAAACTCATTCCACCAAGCCATAGAGAGAAACAAGAGGTGGGGTGAGTCATTTATTCATTTTTAGTCTTCAAACCCTTATGGTTGGCTGTACAAACCTGCAGTTAGTAATTTGGCAATAAAATTCTTAAAACTCAATGAATTTCCATCACTCCAAAGCCTAAACATAGCTAACACCTATCTCTACCAATTGGAAAATATTTTAGCAACTAATACTTTTGTACAGCCAAGTATAATAGTCTACAACAAAAAAATTCAATGAAACACATAGAATTACAAGATAAATTAGGGGATTTTTATTGTTTTTCCTTCACAAAAACATTCAATAAGATCTTCCTTCAAGTTCCCAACATATTTAAACCTTAAACAACCTATAAAAATGGCTCTAACTTCCCTTTTAATTACCATGACCCTTGGGCTTCTTCAAGTTTACATTTTCTTGCAATTTTTTCACATTGACAACTTTTCAATTTTTGCAATTTTACATCATTTTGACAAATATGCAACATGAACTCCAAAATGACCCCAAAACCAACTAACATGACTTATTGCATTATAAATTGGTCTAATATGACCTTATTCAATTTACAAAACTCAAAACACAAAACTAACTTACGACTTCCATGAACCAAATTTGCTCAATAACCTTGGTGCCCTTGCACCAAATTTCAATATTTGAGTATTAAATCTCATTACAATGTCTTAGGTACTCCATTATCACATATATTTTACAATGTCACTCATACATTTGATATTATCTTATAATGTCTACATTATAGGTGCTCATTATGAGGTTAACTTCAAATAAGTAACTTGAGATTCCCTTGCTAAGCTTCACATGCTCTTTTATAATGGCTTCAAATCAGATTTGAGATTTTTCAAGATCATCAAAATAAGGATGTTGCATTGATTTTTTGGCCGAGATTCTCTTTGATGGCTCATAAATTAGTAATTTCTGCACAACAAGAGACCAATCAATTTTTAGTAGTTTACTTAAAAATACATAAAGTAAAAGAAGAAAAAGAAAGAGCATCCAAAATGGAAGTGAAATTCAAAAATAGATGAAAGTCACTTACAGATAGGCATGCGAGTGTTTCAACTTAGTCACTCCTAGTCATACATCTTCACTGGGAGTTCAAAGATACCTATTGCACACAACACCTCTCATTAATAGAATAACTTGAAATTTGAGATGCTCTTATAATGTCTACATCATAGGTGCTCATGATAAGGTTAACTTCAAATGAAGTACTTGAAATTCCCTCACCAAGATTCACACACACTTTTGTAATGGCTTAAAATCATAATTGATATTTTTCAAGATCATCAAAATAAAGATGTTGCATTACTTTTCTGGCTGAGATTCTCTTGGACGACTCATAAATCTACATTTTTTGTAAGGGGACACCAATTAATTTTTAGCGGGTTACTTACAGTAGGAAAAGTAAAATAAGATGATAGCATTGGAATCAAACAAATTAATATGCATCCAATTATAAATTAATAAGAACCAATGTGCATACTTACAAACTAATCCAACGAACCATCCAAGTCTGCTCTACTCTTTATTATGTCAAGTATTGCCTCATGGTCAGACTCACAGACCTTCCACAAGGTCTTTTTCAAAGTTCTACCCCCATATTTGGTCAAACAAAAATTATATGCCATGAAAAGGTTTCAGTAATGAATAATCTTACGATGCCTGTCAATGTCGTGAAACAACCAATGTTTAATACTCTTATGTGGGTACCTTCTAAGCAACATTCCAGTAATAACAACTAAGCCTATAGGGTATTCAATGTTTTCTCCATCTATAACTGGGGCCTCCAATTTATTTTTGACCTCAACACAATGACACAAGTAATAGTTCATTCCCTCCTCACTGTCTTCATGTGAAATAACTACATAAATATGCCCTGCATTGATATGTGCAACAAATCTCTGGAAATTAGTCAACATTACGAATACAGTACAAAGTAAGATAACAATATGGAATTTCAAAAACTAAGCAAGTAGATATATTACTTGGTTGAACTATATTTGATACGTGGTCAAATTCAACTAATGATTCCATCTATGTTAGTTCCAATTTCATCGGAGGACAATACATGTGAAGTGAGCTAAGATAACTTGTGAACCATTTTTCAACCCACTCCCCTAACTCACAATCATTTCAGGCTTGCATTCTACATGAAGAATAAAAGCATGCCATCTTTCATGTATCGATACTCCATGAACCTACATTTTATTTAAGGAAAGAGTGTAGCTCACTTGATCATGTTAGTGTACAGCAGTCCTCATATGGTGAAATGTTAGTATCATCCATCAACCAAAAAATATATGAACTAAAGACATACCTTCATTACCTGGAACCATCGAAGCATTACACCACTTGATGATTAATCTTGAATTTTTCAACTTTGCACTGTCTATAAACTTTAACTCTTGTCGTGCTAATTCTTTTTTTTCACATGTTCCTACACCATCATGCCCCCCCTTTCCATGCCCAGCCTCACAAAAGTTCCACATATGTTGAACACCTATAATGAAATGCATCCCACTCAACTAGTATAACATGCACGAGTTCTTGAACTATGTTGCATCTAGTTATCTGACCATATTATATGCCAATCGTATGTTATGCTCCTCTAAGCCAAATCATTGTAGAACATCTGGAAGAAACCTTGCATGAACTCTGGAGAATGTGTGCGATCATCACTAATATAAAAGTGATACTCCCTGAATACCTTCATTTGGTGCTTTGTACTATCAGTTGCATGAATGAATGGTATGTCTACAAATATCGAAACCTGTGTGGAGTTGTAATAATGTGACTGCACCTCACATTGTGGTTGTAGAGTGTAGTTCTTTGCAAATTCAACCACTGATAATATGCTACCAATTGGAAAGGTGTCCTTGTATAGCTTGAATTGTGTTTCCAGCCATCGGGCTCTATGGGTATGTCTTGCATACTCATACACTATATTGTTAGGAGATATGGACATAAAATGATACACTGGAATCTTCTGAATAACCAAATCACACCTTTTTGCTTGAGATCCATCTTTTGTAGTGTATTCCAAAAATTCATACTTCATGAACTCTACTAGTTTTTGCCCCACCTCATTTGTGCTTTCCATATGTTGAAATACTAACATATGCCACAAGCCACTGCAATGCTCGCATGAACCATCCAAGCATGTTGTCCTATAGAATATTTGGCCATCCTCTATTTCACATAATTTTTTTGATAAAAACTCTCTTGAATATTTTGGTGGGGCTTCAATGCCACAATCTTGCAAAACAATGTTAGTATGCAAATCTAAACATATAGAATGATAAACATCATAATGGTTAGAGAACTCAATATGTAGTCTATAGCAACAAGTAGTGCATGTGTGATTTATCTTAAAATAAAAAGGTTTAATCATTTCAAAAATTATTTGACAAATACTAATTTGAAGATAATCTTTTTGAAATTTATGAAAAAATTGGGT